>JAHUTJ010075022.1:0-20879 GCA_036250325.1 Characodon lateralis | reverse complement strand
TCCAAAAAGCAGAAATCCTGATATCAAACATCCAATTATATACACATCTTCCACATCCTCGACTGACATTATCGACAGACACACAATCCTCCACTTCTGCCAGGAGTCCATCGTGTATCCGGCTAAAAATGTCCCGTCCGGGCAAGTGGGCTCTCCTGACCCCTGTCTTCTCGTCGAGAAAATTTGATCAATTGCATTGAGAGACCAGTTGACCAAATCCATATTTTGGAAGAATTTGGAAGATATGCAAAAAGAGGCTCCAAAAAAGACAAGACAGAGCTGAAGCAGGGCTCTTACACACACAATTAACGGCCTAACGGTTTTAACCATATTCTAATCTAGAAATGATATCAAACTGCAGCTTCAAGTTTCTGATCAGACATAAAAAAATAACACTATTATGTGCAATGGTCTTATGTGATGCCTAAATTCTTTTCCAAGCGGCCAGTGCACCAACAAACTACAAAGCTTTCTGAAGGCTTTCCAAGTTCCCTTTGACTGTAGCTGCTTTCCCCCACTTTCAGGCTAGTCCTTCTACGCAACCATTTTCAGATCTCATCATGAAGTCCTCCTGTGTCATGCCATTGCTCAGCAGGGTAAAAGTGATATTATAAGATATTATATATGATATGATATTATAGATTTCATATCTTTCTCATCGTATTTGTTTGTTCTCTATGTGCCAATTATCTATAAATAAAAAATCAAGCAAATTCTTTAAAAAATGACATGGTTTAAGACCTTTGTTCAGAAACATAAAAAGAAACTCCTGGTTTACCAGCACCTTGAGAGAAATTCAACCCTAAAAATGATGAAGTTTTGTCCTTGGAGATGACTTTGCTTCTACTTGGCACTGTATAAATGAGATGAACCGAATGAATCTATCCAATCTAAGAACTCTGACAATCACAGAGAGGACGGCACATAACTCACAAGATATCAAATCTATGATACAACATCTTTTATTGGAACTGTCTCAAAGGGAATTTAAGCACAACAGAGAACTGATTCTATGTTGCAATGTAATCTATCAAGAATGCAGGAGTCAATGGAGTATCTCTCTTAAGCATTTAAAAGGGTACTTTACTTTTACTCTGCTGAACTTTGGCATGACATAGGATGTCTTTACGATAAGATGCTTTGTTTTGATCCTGTTAAAAGGACAGTTTGTTTTTCTAACCTGGTCCTCAAGGGTTGAACTGTTCAGATGATAACACTTCAGCAGAAGCCTGTAAATCAGCCATCTACTGAAATCATCTAAAACATCTAGCGCAGTGTGAGGACCAGGGTTGAAAAACACTGCTGAAAACAAACAATACAATTGGATAAATTACTCTGACATTTAATATATTCTTAAATCATGGAATGGAATTTAGCTCTCTAGATAGCATTTTATAAACCTGGACTGTAAACAAAATACATTTCTAGAGAATGGACATTTTAATCTGGAGTTAAAGTGCCTGTGGCACGTTTTCTCACAAATGCAGAAATTAAAAGAAAACATCTTAATATTGAAGAAATGAGGCATTAATTGAGATTATATTAGGACTGAAGACACTGTGACACAACTGAAGACACTGTGACACAAAATACGTATATTCCGTTGTTAAAAAGTCCCAAGTCGCCCAGAAGTGATGTGAAAGGGGAAGTGTCCGGTCATTTATTGTGTGAGCGCCAATGATAAACGGCTCAAGTAGAAGCCAAGTTGCGTTAAAAACAGCATTAATATGGTGAAACGGTGCATTGCTGGTGGTGGCAGCAACACTACAACAGCAGCCATTAGTCTGCACTACTTTCCTGAAGTGAAGAGGATCAGAGCTGGAAAACTGATGAGGGACCGATGGGCTTGTCAAACCAAGCACAGCCAGTTGTGATCGGAGGACTTCTCTGCAAGCTGCTTCGAACAAGAAACCTCTGAATTCACAAGAGAAATGATGTCAGAGGTCGGGATATCTGACAGATGAAGGAGAATGTTGAAGCAGCTGCTATAGCCACACTGTTCAATGCATCTCATGTGAGTTGTTGTTATTATTATTAATAATAACAATCCAAAATTAGTCAGTAAATCAGTCATTTTCTATGGCAACTTCCATAGTGGGTCGCAGGGAAGCTGGTGCCTATCTCCAGCAGTCTACGGGTGAGAGGCAAGGTACACCCTGGACAGGGCGCCAGTCCATCGCAGGGTAGCACACAAACAACCACGCACACACTCATAAGGACAATTTAGAGTGACCAATTAACCTAACAGGCATGTCTTTGGACTGTGGGAGGAAGCCGGAGTACCCGGTGAGAACCCACGCATGCATGGGGAGAACATGCAAACTCCATACAGAAAGACCCCCAGCTGGGAGTTGAACCAAGGACCTTCTTGCTGCAAGGCAACAGTGCTACCAAGTGCGCCACCGTGCAGCCCCTGATCCAAAATTATTATTATTACAATAACATAAATTACACATCAAACAGCAAAGAGGGTTCCGGAAACCTGAGGTTCCCAAAACAGACACCCTCCTCTCCATGATCATGTCTTGAGATCCCTGGAGGAGTCCAACAGCCAAGAATGCAGACACAGATCTTGTTCTGGTCATACAAGAATTGGATAGCCCTCAAAAGTCACCCAGATAGACCACACTCACCCAGCACCTCCCACAAAATACCTCAGGGGACACAGTCTTCTCCTTCTTCAGCCCACCCAGCTTCTACCACCACTGGTTCCCACCACAACAGCCACTAATAACTTTTAGGCCACAGCTCTTTTAGGCCACAGATGAAATCTGATATCTGTAATAGAGGTCCAGAATATGGTCTATTTGGATTTCATGTGCCCAACCTCCCTAGGGATATGAAAGAAATTCTCCCAGGATGAGGAGGTGTGAATTGAAGATCATTTGGATTGGTTCCTCCACCTAGCATTCCTAGTTCACCCTCACCACCTGTTTGTTTTTGCCTGATCTGTGCAGCAGCCTCCCACTACTGGATCGAACTCACTATCAGGTGGTGATCAATTGACAGCACTGCCTCTTTCTTCACCTGAGGGTCCGCTCGGGTTCAGATCAGGGAGGCTACTCTTACCGTCATTGCCCAGACCGATGTTGTAGTATCCCATGAGCGCCACTGAATCCACAGATGGCACCCTTCCAAGAGTCCATCCAGAGACTAAAAGAATGCCACTGCTGTTCAGTGTATAACAGTCAAAACCTTCCCTCTTGCATCCTGGAGTTGCATAGAGGCGACACTTTCCCTCACAGGAGAAAACTCCAAAATTGAGAATCTCAGCCGAGGACTTGTAAGTATCCCAACCGCCTCCCAATGGCTCTCTCCCAGGGCAATATTCCTTCAGAGTAGGAGCGAGTCCAGCCCCTTTCCAGTAGTTGGTTTTCAGAGCCCAAGCTGTGCGTAGAGGTGAGTCCAGCTTTTTCTAGCTGGTACCACTCAACCTCACACAACTCCAGCTCCTTATTCACCAGTGAGGTGATATTGTATGTCCCTAAAACCAGATTATGCCACCAGGAATTAAAGCAGCATAGCTCTTGCCTCTTGATAGCAACCTAACTCAACATTCCTGTCTGCAGGTGGTGAGCCCACATTCAGTTCCATGAAAAATACTTTATTAATCCCAAAGGAAAATTAAATCATACTATTCAACTCATGTTTTCAAAGTTTCTTCAAAGAGTTGCTGAAGAGCCTTATGGCTGTGGCCATTAAGGATCTCGTGTAGAGGTCTGTCTTACACCAAATCTCAATGAAGACACTCTATTGTATGAGAGTCGGATGAAGAGGATGCTTAACCGTAAGTTCTACATTTTAATATTGCACAATGATCTCCAGAGGTTCCACAGGTGTCCCCAGAACAGAGCCAGCCTACTTTATTAGCTTGTTGAGCTTTTTTAAATCACTTGCTTTGGTACTGCTACCCCAACAGATGACAGCAGAAGAGATTACTCTATTGACAATGGCCCTTTAGAAGACATGAAGCAGCTTGCTGCAAAGACTTATGAACCTAAGCTTCCTCAAGAAGTACAGTCTGCTCTGTCCCTTCTTTTGGATGGCTTCACTGTTGCATCTCCACCCCAGTCTGTTCTCAAGGTGAGCACCGAGGTATTTATACTCCGCCACCACCTCCACCCATACTCCCATGATAGAAATACTGTTTGACCGATTCCTGTTTCTTCTAAAATCTACAGTCATCTCCTTTGTTTTACTGACATTCTGGATGAGATGATCATGTCCACACTATGCCACAAAGCGGTCCACCAGCTCCCTGTACTCAGCTTCTTGTCCATCTCTGATCCACCCCACGACTACAGAATCATCTTAGTATTTCTGCAGATGTCCTGTCTGGTCCAGGACGTCTGAGGTGTACAGAGTTACCAGGTAGTCAGCAGCATAGGAGTATCACGCTCATTATTCCATTACAGACACACAACCCTTCAGTCTCACAAACTGTGGTCTGTTTGTCAGATAGTCTTTGATCCAGGAGATTGTTGAGGACTCCACCTCATCAAAAACAAATCAGGCTGAATTCTGTTGAATGCACTGGAGAAACCAAATAACATTATCCTCATGATGTTACCTGGTTTGTCCAGATGACAGTGAGTTTGTTGAAGAAGGTATAAGTTGGGATCTTTAGCTCCAACTTCACAAATGCAGAGGATCCTGATAGTTGCTTGTTTGCTTACTCACTTGGGCCAACAGGAATCTCTCTAGAACCTTCATGATGTGGGACATCAGGACAAGAAGTCTATAGTCATTGAGGACTGATGGATGAGTTTTATTTGGTAATGGAACAAGGCAGGAGGTCTTCAGCAACTCTGGAACGTTTTCTGGGCCAGACTAAGGTTGAAGAGGAGCTGCAGAGACCCACAGAGGTGCTCTGCACAGGTCTTTAGTACTCTAAGGCTGACACGATCTGGACCTGCAGCCTTATTCTGTTGAGTCTCTCCAGCTGCCTTTTTGCCTGAATCTAATTTGGTGAAAGTCAAACCCGTAGAAGCAGAAGGGTCCATGGCTGAGGTGGAAGATAAAACATTTTAGGTGTTACAGAAAAGCTGTGGGTCAAAGGAGGGTGGGATGTCTTTTGGCTGTGAGCAGGAGAGAAGGATGCTGAGCTTGTTTCTGAACTGAGCCTATTGAAGAATGTGTTCAGTTCATTGGCTCTGTCCAGACATCCATCGGTCTGATCATCCTTCTGCTTGAAGCCTGTGATCTTCTTCATCCCTGACCACACATCTCTGATATTGTTNTTCAGTTCATTGGCTCTGTCCAGACCTCCATCGGTCTGATCATCCTTCTGCTTGAAGCCTGTGATCTTCTTCATCCCTGACCACACATCTCTGATATTGTTTTGCTGGAGCTGCTCTCCAGCTTCTTGGACACCTCCTTGCTGTCTCCTGTCTTGACTTTATGTTTGCTTCTGTAATCTCTGCAATAATTCCCTGAAGGGTCTTTTTTCTTGTTTAGCGGTGCCTTCAGGTCACTGGTGATCCAGGGTTTGTTATTGAAAAAGTATCTAACCGTTTTGGTTGGGATGGTGTTATCCACACAGAAGTTTATATAGTTGGTCGTACACTCAGTCATGACTGCAGTGTAAACATATATATATGTATATATACCAGAAACATATATATACCAGACTTAGCCTAGATGTCTATTGACCATTTAGACATGGTTTAGACATTTTTATCATCTAAACAATGTTGGGCACACACCTGGATGTGTTGTTGAATCTGACTCACACACCAGCTTCCCAGTTCTGCATACTTCCTCCCCATCTCCAGTCGGCCTTCAGACACCTGTTGGACCAGACACAGCAGCATCATAGGCACCGCCATGCTGTTAATGGGAACATCTCCTAGAAGTTGGGGCCGTCCCAGGCCTGACGAGTCCTCTCGAACACAGTAGATCAGCTGCTCCATCATCTGTTCAGCTTCCATCTAAAACACACCACAGCAGAGGACTGTTAGAAAGACTGTGTGATAATGTTCAGGAATGTGACACTAAAAAAATTGTTTACTCAGATACTAAATTGAATTCACTGATGTATACATCTATAACACTGGTGGATCTGCAGTTAATCCCTAAATCATTTATACCCCTGGCAGATTTACATTTAAAATTATTTTCATTCAACCAAGAAGTTTATCTCTGTTTGGAAATAGGCCTGTAAGGGCCATATGAGGGAAATTAGTAAGACACCAGAAACTGAAACTAGCACATTAAAATGTAATGCTTTCATACAAGGTCTCTTTTAGGTAGGGAGAGTTAAAATATCACATAACTATCGTATTCCCCTTTGAATTGGCTTTGTAAAGTGCCTTGAGACAACATGTGTTGTCGCTATATAAATAAACTGAATTGAATTCCCCGAAGCACCACACTGGTCTCCCTTTGAATCATACATATAAACTACACTCACAGCTAGTTTTGTTGATAAAATATTGATGAGGAAGCAACCTTTCATTTCTTGTTCTTCAGAAATTATTTCTGTTCTTATCCAAGAGATTGGATATTGACTTAAAATTGTCAGGCATACAGTTGGTTACTGCATTTAACGTCAAACAGAGAAAGCTGAGATATAAATAAATTTGAAAAAATCAGTCATTATTAATCCAGATGGACAGAGATTTATTCATACCTGCATTTCCTTGTCACCAGTAACTCTGCTCAGTTCATCCATGGCCATTATGTAGAAACACTCACTGAATATGGTCCTCTGAACTTTGACGGCTTTACCATCTCTTGTTAAACAGAAGGCACATTTCCACTGATTTCCACTGACGGACACACGAGCAAACTTTCTGAGGAATGCTCCCCCTAAGAAGCAAACAGATCAATGTGGCATTAAAACAGATGTTAAAATAGATGGGCAATTTAGTTTGGGAAAGAAAGGTTGTAGAATAAAATAGCCAATACAGACCGAATCCTGGCTTTTCTTCATAGAGTTTGCCTATTTTTTCTGTGCATGTGTGGGTTCTCTGGGTTCCTCCCACACTCCAAAAATATACATGTTTAAATAATGGCCAACTCTAGATTCCCCTTAGGTCTGAGTGTGTGAACATGGTTGTCTGTCTCTGTGTTGCCCTCTGATGGACAAGTGACCTGTCCAGGATCTACCTCACCCTTTGCCAAATGACCACTGGATTTAGACACCAACCCCCCCTGCATCCCTACAAGGATTAAGTGGGTATAGAAAATAAATTAAGGTATGGATTTGAATAGGATTGAACTGAACAACACTGAAATAGAATATAATTGTATGTGACAGTATTAAATAAATTAAACAGAGTGTTAAAGAGAATTGAATTGAAGGCTGTACTGAACTGAATAGGGTGATAACAGTAATGTGTTGAAGTGTGATAAACTGAAACAAATAACAATTAGTAGGACTGCTCTGGACTGTAAGTAACTGGATTTTATTTGAACCTGTTAACCTTATGTGCACAGTGACCTGAGATGACTTTAGTTAGCAAATGTTGCTGTTATAACATTAAATCCAGTTGGTTTAATACAATTTAATTAACTATTATGGATACAGCCATAATGCTCTAGAAATGCATTGTATACAACTGTTAACAAAACTAAGCAATTTCAGTAAAATGTAAAATAAAGGTACTAAATTCAAACACCATCCACTTTTTGGCATTGGAAATAGCAAATTGCAATTAAGGTGTTGATCTGTCAGTATTTCATTTAATCGATATTTGTTAAGGAATATATCGCTGAATATATCCTTACTTCTTGACTGTTGACAGAAAAACAGTGTGTTTCACCATTACGTACCCTATCCTAATGTTCTGCTGGTAGCGAAGTTACTACTGAAAGTGCTTTTAAAGCCACAGAATTAACATCGCAGTAAGAATCAGAGCTTCTGTCCAACTGCAACAACATGCAAGACTTGACTGTTTCTCAGTGATGATCAGCACAGCACCAACAACAGAGCAAACATATTATGACTGTTATTAATCGCCAAAGTCTTCAAACAAACTATTACCATCTGTGGCAGAAATCTGACTGAGTGTGTAAAAGTTCAGAGATGAAGGGTAAAGAATCTACGGCTGCAACTCAACAACATTTAAAATCCAGCATGTTAAAATAAAAACCCTGAGTACAGGTCATTAATTAGTCAATACCTCGTCATCATGCTGTGGCTCAAGTTTTTTGAGTCATCTGGCTTAGTGAGAGTTTTACCAACCATTCATATTTCTGACATTCAAAAGCTGGAATCAATTTTATGGAATATGGAGAAACCATTTCCTCCCTTTAGAGCTGTGTTTCTTGTATTTTTCTTTTTTTAATATCTTCAGAATGATAATTAGGAATACATTTTAGGAGCCAAAATCCTATTTTCTGTCTGTCAAACTGTATTTTTCAGATTTAGAAAAAGAAATGGGAACAAATTGTCACTTTCTGACAGACTGCTGCTAAAGTGTCTAAAAATCCCATTTATTTGTGTTTGTTTTGCTTCACTGTCTGTTATGCATCAAGACAGCTCTGTTTTGTCTCTTTTGTTTAAGAACCCTTTCCTTTCTTTTTATGAATGAATGACTCAAAGGTCAGAGGCTCACCAAATGAATAAACATTCTTCAAAATATACTCAAGCAGTGGGCTGAAAATTATTGAGCAGCCAAGTAAAACTTTGAAAGACCTTCTGAAACTATGGAGAACTCCTGGATACAACAACTTTCAAAGAAGTAATGGACTGAAAGGGAAATGGAAATTACCTTTAAACAGTTCTGTAGATCCATTTAAAATAAAAAAAAACATTTAGTTTAACAAATGCCAAAAAACTCACATCAGTAAGCAAGTTATTCTGGCTTTTTATGTTCACACTTTCTATTTATTTCGGGTCCTCTGGGGTGAAACTACTTAATCACAATCTTGGTATACACTCGCTAATTAAAACAGAATGTTCACATACCGCATCATAAAGAAGGTACAGATAAGTAGCTGCTCATACTGCTTCTGGTTCTGCTGCAGATGGTCTCATAAAAGGGTTTGCTTAGTCTCCACTGCCACCACATGCTTGTCTAACACCAGGGATTACTGCAAAGTCAATGACTTGATGCTTCCTTATATATTAACGTTTACTAACTTTCATTAAATGATCATCTGACTGTTTAGTCTTAGACTAAATGTGACTGCGATGAACTGAATACGAATCTTACTATATATTTTGATTGTTATGGAATAGACTGGAATGATTCTAACCAAATCTTGTATAGTGTTTTCAGTCGCCATTCAATGTGAATTGGTGCTAAACAAATAAACGGAATTTAAAACTAAAATGAAAAGCCTAATATACTTCATAACAGAATCGTGCAGTTTGGTTCCACTGTGATATGTTCTGAGAGAGGAGAACATATGCTTATCCATTGTTGAAATAACAGCTTGGGCAAGGAAAAAGTCCAGTTTTAGTCAATAATTGGCTGAGGCACATGACAGATAATTGTTTACAGTCTGACTGTAAAACTCTACTTGTCTCTGTCTGCAGGAGGTTATCAAAAAGCAGTCCAGAAAAAAAACAAAAGCTCCTGCACTAATGTGAGTAACAGAAGCTATACAGCAATAACCTTACCACAAAACGGCAGAAGGAGCATTCATAAATCCAGAGGTCTGTATGGGTCTCCTGTCCTGTACCACCTCGTCTGTGTTTTATTCTTTCTTTGTGTTCTATTATCAGAACACACTGTTGGAGCATAATGCAATTGAAAATATGTAATAAGTCTTAAATATTAAAGTATTTTGCCACATTGATTCAGAATGCATAAAAGGATTGTTATTATTTGTGAAAATGACCAGACACAGACAACCTGTCCAGACTTGGATGGGTTCTGCAGAAACCCAAACATGGTGGTAACATGATAGCTGCCTTAAACTCACCAGCCTTTGCTGCTTCCAGGATTTCAGGCCTGCGGAAACGATCCATGCTTCGATAGAGACGGCAATACATCCACACCTGAAAAAAATCTCAAATGCTCAGTGTGGGAGAGATTTCATACAGAGAGGATTACATTTTTATACAGTCATTGCAATGACAGACCTGTCTTCCCTGCAGCCACACATACTTCAGCTCATCATAAACATTACCATCCCTCCCAATGCAAGTGAAGAAGCCACTGAAACAGGACAAAAAGACATTTGTCACATACACAGACTAGATGCACCATTACTACCAGCAACACAGATGTGTAATTACAGTACCCATGCACTGTGTCGTGGGAGTATTTTAGCCAGAATTCCACAACACCATCCAGCTGCGCCCGGATGTGCTGACGGCACTCTTCCAGCTTCACAACAGACATGCTTCCTTTCAAACAGCATGACAAGAGTGATTGACAATCAGAAAAAAAAAAAAACATATTATGACCTTAAGGCATCTGCAGTTGTCTTTTATGCTTCGTTCCATGCTTTCATTACATTATTAAGAACTTAGGTGTGAGAAGCCTGACTTATAATTATTACAAGAACATCAGACTTTTTTGAGAGAGTTTGACACAAATAAAGAAATGAATATTCTTTTTATCAAATTTAACACACGTCTGCTTTCTAAGATTTTATTTTTTTCATGTTGTTTTAAGCCACCTGGCTCTGACCAAGGACAGAATAGACCGTTACGTATCGGATCCTTTTTCTGTTTGAATGACTGTCAGACTGAATTAGTTCAGCCAACAAAACATTCATCTGAACATGTCCAGGTAATAAATAGGACTGAAAATGAGTGTGCAATTAGTTTGATTTGTATAAAATTCAACCAACAGACTAGCTTGACTGACATTAGTTTTGGCTGAATAAGGTCCATTCCAGTTAGCTGCTACCTGCAACACTGGCTATTCCTCTTGCAACTGTGTTGTTACATTTTCTCAAATGTTTAAGGATAAATAGCCATGATTCATAGTTCAGAGGTGACAAAGCCAAAAGCAGGACTATAACAATGTAGGCAGTTCTTAATGTTAGCTTACTTTAACTGTTTGCATGTATTTTTGGGCTTACTGTGCTGCTGAATCACCCAAAAATAACCAAGTTTCAATAATCTACTTGTTGATTTGGATGTAGTGTTCCTTCTTTGTCACTCCATCCACATTGTTCAATGCAAAAACACCACTAGCAACAAAACAGACCCTCAGGATGATGCTACCTCCACCAAGCTACCTCCACCAAGCTTGACTGTTGCTTTGCCATCTCTCAGTTCATGGAGATTTAATACTGTCTTCACCTTTGACAGTGACACTGGTGTTCCAACATCTTTTAGTTATTGATATGCTTGAGCCTCGATGGTTTTTAGATTGTTTCTAAACGTCTTAAACAATTTGAGTTAGATGGATAAAACCTGGACAAAAGTAGGTGTTCCAAAAACACAGGGATAGAAAATAAGCATTAACCATTTGGAATGTCTGTACTACAACCCTTCTGAAAATGTATGGATTGTGTTTAAATCCAGGTGTGTGCAATGAAACAATTCAATGCAAAAATTGATGGCTACACAGAATGTGTAGTAAGTAACATTAGATAGACAGACAGACAGACAGACAGACAGACAGACAGACAGACAGACAGACAGACAGACAGACAGACAACATTATTATAGATAGAGACAGACAGACAGACAACATTATTATAGATAGATTTGGGCTCAGCGTACAAAAGCAATTTGGACAATGTTACTTTCTCTACTTTGTGGGAGTATGGGGGACAGTTTGGTGTGGAAGAACTACCCTCGACCCAATAAAACAGCTTTGGCATGAATTCCAGCAGGACTAGACCATCATATCCAACATCAGTGTCTGACCTTACAAATGCATTTCTGGAGGAACCTTGTGAACGTTTTCAGAGACAAGCTGAAGCTGTTGTAGCCAACTCTATATTAAACCCTATAAATTATGTATGGTCCAGTTTACACACACACAGATGCACAAGAACAATTTGGATGAAAGCTTTGTAACCTAAAAACTACTGACATGTTAGTACAGATTTTGTTGAACACGGGTCCTGCCTGCATCAGTATGTTCATTTTGTTTTTTTGACAATAAAGTCAATTTGTTTTATTAAATTTTAATTTGTTTTATTAAATTTTAATTTGTTTTAATTGATTTATTACAACGCCCTAAAAAGTGAGGTGCTCAGAGAGAGCATTTCGTGTAGATTATTTATTTATTTTCTTATTTCATTTTGAATATAACATTTAGATTTAAAACTGATTTTTGAAGCTTTCAAGCCTAATCCGATACCTGATTAGTGATTAAGTCAAGTCAAGTTTATTTATATAGCGCTTTTCTGCAACAAGGCACTCAAGGCGCTGATTATTCTGCCGTTAAAACCAAATAAAAAGCTATGCCTTTGTCCATTCAGTTTATCAGTTCGCTCCAGCAGCACCAAAAGACAGAGGTTAAAGGACAGATTTTACCTGCAGATCCAGCAGCAGCAGCAGCAGCAGGTCTTAGACTGTCCGCCTGTCAGCTCTGCGGCTTCTGTTTGTCACATGACACGACAGGAAGAGAAAATAACAACCAATCAGAGATGGCTGGATCCAGCTGATTCAGCGAGTCCTTGAAAATAACGAATAACCTTTTTTTTTTACTGAGCTCATGAGTTGTGATGGTCCCAGTTTTCAGTTTATTAAAATTAACAGATATAAAATAAGTTGGACATCAGAGCGACTCCAAAGCGCCCTCTGCCTAAAATAAGCGGTCTGTTTTAGGCACTATGGAAGAGACTATAACGAGCCTTAATCCATTTGAATGACTGCTTTTAGAATATGTGATTGCCTGTATTTTTGTCAGTGGTAAATAAAGTACGTTTATGTATAATGGAGAATACAGAAAGCCACATCAAAAATGTTTATTCAAGCCTAAATATGTTTACTTTAAGGTATATTGATAATTTTTTCTCACAATGGAGAAAATGTGAGGCGCCCGGGGAGCATTCAGGGGTCTTGTTCAGGGACCCGGAGCGGAAGGCTGTGGGATTCGAACCAGGGTACTTGTGGCCTCTCTGGGATACAAATGGCCTGCTCTCTCCATGACAATGCCTTAAAATGACTCCTGTCCATAAACAGCAGACACATCTAAAAAAGGAATAAAAACTTAAACTGTGAATCCTGCAATGAACCAAATACAAAAAATAAAATTTAAACAATATGAAAAAAACTTCTCAGGTTATTTAAAACTGATCGTTCCAAATAAAACAATAACATCTGATCAAACAAAATTATAATTTGCTTATTAATTCTATCTGTGTTAAGGTCAATGTAAATTTGAGGAATTCCACAGATGTAGCCTACACTCTGACATGTACTCAGTGTAAACACAGATTGCACAGCAGGGTACCTCCCTTGCCCTTAAATGTGCCTTTGGGTATCAAAGCAGCAACATAGTGTTCAGTCATGTGGCGACTCATATGGTAGGCCAAGTTAGATCAAACTTTAGTATGTTGTTTTAATCCTTATTTTCTTGTAAGGTCTGTCTGACCAACCAACAAGCAGCATCATACAGACCTGTATCTGTAATGCAGATAATCTATAGACTGAAAGAAAAGCTATTGTAACTTTTTTAAATAGTACTGCATATCAGTGTTACTACTTGTTCTCAGTGCTATGGAGTAATCTTTAGGGTTCACCTAGTAGTGGTACCATTATCAACCCGTGGTTGTAATCTGTGTAACACTGATTCTGATGCAACAGAAGAATATCCTTTCTTACATGTTCTCTTCTTGAGTGTTGAAATAGATTCTTTGAGCACATCTCTGAGAAAGAGTTGAGACATGTTGTCAGTAAAGACAACTTCACTTATTCACAGACATTAAGCTGCCTGCCATCCTTATAGTAAGCGTTTTCCTGGATTTAAACAGCACTGAAAACTGCGACACAATGGCAGGCACATTTCAGGGGAACTGTCTGTGTGGCGTTCTCGGTGCAGGAATGTTTATGGCAGGTAAGCGCTGAAAAAATCAAGCAAAGAAACGGAGCAACATGATGTACTGACAAGGAATTCCAACCTTGTGTTTAGGATGTGCCTTCCTCCTTATAGCAGCCTTTCCAGTGGGTCAGATTGCTCTGGGTAAGTGAGACACAATTTTTTTTGTAAATTTTACAGACACAAGACGGCTTTGTTTTTATTTTAAACTGCTGCTACTTCTTAATAGTTACTGTTTGTGCTGCTCTGAATGCTTTATTTTTAAAAATAAGTCAACGGTTACTGCTGAGAGGCATGTTTTGTTTGACTAAAGCAAGCAATATGTGCACACAATTTGTTATTCTTCAAGAAAGTCATACCCCTGGTGTTATACCTATACACCAGCCACGTTTTTGTATCTAAGTTTCTAATTTCAAGTGAAACTGGATATGACAACAGGAAATGACATCATATACGGGTATGCTTAAGTGGACATTATCGAGATTTCTGAGTTTTTATTGTAACAATGAAAGACATAAATATGACAGTTTTCACTATTTTTATAATTTTTCTCAATGACAACAAATAAAGTACGCCTGTGTACATGAAAAAGAAGAATTTTTCTTCTTACGGATTATTAACATTGCTGTCAAACATAAGGCGTGGAACACAAGGCATTACAAACGTTCTGTGTCAAATGAGAAACATTTACAGGTATATGTAGCAACAGCTCATACCTCCTGGTTTAAGAAGAGTAGAAATGTCAATTTTTAGGACGAAAAGGCTGAACTCTTTCGATCACCCCTTACACCACAGAAACATGTCATCACACACATTTTGACACTGATTTGAATGATTTTTTGGACTTGAGTGAATATAATGTGCCTTTGCTGCATAAATGACACTAGTCTAGAAAGAGATTTAACTGTAAATTTATTTTAAACTTACTTTAGCCTTAAATTTACTTTGGGGGAATTACTCCTTCTGACATCATTTCCAACATCTGTCTTGAGCTCAAACACAAATCATAAATGCCTCCAAAATGCCCTCTGGTTATTCGTATGCTACAGATAAAAGTAAGAGGAGAAACTTAGTGTTCAGAAATCACCAGATGGTGACAGATTGACATGCTGCAAGTACATTAGTTAACAGACTACAGCAGTTTGAAACTTTTGCTTCACTGAATTTACTTTAACGTTCAGTATGTATTTATGAATCGTGAACATGATGTGTGTGGGAAGTTTGCAAAACCTTTCATTCGTTGCCAGTTTTTCCATAAAATCCTTCCGAGGTTCCAGACTTTCTTGCATTCTTTATAAGATTTCTTGATCAAACCTTTAACCTTTGTTCTTTATCATTAGCTGCTTTATAGCAGTATGATTCTGCCAGCTAAAAACTATAATGAAATATTCTTTACGTCCTACACACAGTGTCACAGCCTTAAATACTATAAGTAACTGCTGGTTATAGTTTATGATGAAACCTAACATGGCTTTTTATAAACAGGTGCAGTTTACATACATGAGTGTCCAGTAGGGCCAGTTATCCCAGTTTATATGATAGTATTTGGGATCTTGGCCCTGCTAATGATGGTCATGTTCACGCAGCTGAAGTTCCTCTCTCCAGCAGCACAGAGTCACAACATCTGGATTATCTGTATCATCATCCTGCTCTTCTTGTTTTTCGCCTGTCTTCTATTCGGTTAGTCCCAGCTGTGATCTCATGAATACAATTCTGTTATTTTATTTAGTTTGTTAAGCAGTTATTTGCTGTCAAAAAGAGGTTCTTTTTTAGATGGACATTAAATCCATTACATGTTTGTCTACCCCTAGGCAGTTACCACATTTATTCCATATATCCACCCAACTATAACAAGAACACCACAGGCTCAAACAGCTCCACCAGGAAAATCTAGGCCGTTACTTCACCCGACAGCCTGACCTCAGAGAACCAGAGCCTTCAGAGCTTCAACCACAGCCAGATCTTCTGGGGGATGATTCAAACTGGGGCCCTCGAAAACATGAGCAGAAGGACAAACAGAGACCTGAAAAACACCCAACAACCACATGAAGTTGTAGCTGTGCTGCCATATTGCAACAGAACTATGTACCTGTTTGCTTTTTGGACCACCACACTGGTACACGTGCTAGTGGGAAACACACTGCTGCTCATCATCTGTCTGTATGGTTTCATGAAATGCATGGATGTGTTTGTAACACATCTCACGACCTGAACCGACTGTTGAAAGACAGATAAAGTCATTACTCTGTTGAAGTTATGTAGAAGAATGAAACAAGCAGACTGATAACTGTCCCGTATGGAGCACTGAAACCGTAAATCAATACTGGTACATTATCTCTCTCTAGGATATTAAAATTATTTGTGTTTTATCTTTCTGTGTCTAGTGCTGTTCAATTATCTTGGCTCATAGTTTATTCTTTCTTCCCTTTTTGTCTCATACAGGCCCCAGAGTTAGATTTTCCAGTATTTTAGTTTTGCTGTGTTTAACATTTTAGATCTGCTTCCAGATTTCCAGACTTTGCTATGCCATTAGGTATTAGAAACTTCTACGTGTACAGCTGCTGGGTCCTTTGCAACACTTCTGTTGTAACTTGAACTTTTGTTCTTCAGAGTTCTTAATTTGAAGGATTTAAACACAAACATTATGTTGCTTTACTTAAAGCGCACGATTTCAACATACCATGAAAACCAATGAGAGAACTTCCTCTCACTAAATAGAGAACAGAGAAAAGCACTGGTGACAAACAGGATTTCGCTGCTTTGGAAAGGAAAATCAGAACAAGTTACAAGAAAAATTTGTTATATTTGATTTTGTTAATGTACTGCTATTTCATGGTAAATACACGTATTGTATAAGAAAATAAATGACCACTGAAACTTTCATTGATTGAAAAGGTGGTCACCAAGTCATTCATATACCCATTTAAACACAGACCTTGTTCCCAAAAAACACAGATCTTGAAAAAAAGAAACAAAAATGATCAAATTTTTATGATATTTGTTAGAACTTACATATGTCATGTGCAATTATGGTTTGAATTTAAACAGCTGTCTCAGTGGGAGTAGTCTTCTTGCAATCTGAAAGTTGTGGGTTTGATTCCAGCTTTCTTCCTGCCACCTATCAATGTGAGTCTGGGCAAGGCACTTAACATCAAGTTGCCTATTGGTCTGCTTATCGGTGATTTGAATGGTTGTGTGAGTGCGATTGGGTAAATGTGGCTCTGGCATAAAGTGCTCTGATTGGTCGGTATGACTATATAAAATAGATTATATAAAAATAGTGCATTATCATATAAACATCTTTAAATGAAGTAATGAATTAAATTCAGTTCTGTACAGTTTCATATCAACTGCAACCACTCAAAGGGATCTGTGTAATGAAATAACATCTGTGTACACGGTTGAAACCAGTTATTTATAAACCCTGTATGAAAAGGGGCTGCACAGTTAGTTTGTATGTTCTCCCTGTTTGTGTGGGTTCTCACCGGGCGATTTGTCCTTTTCCCAAAATCATGACTGGGTAATTGGTTATTCTATACTGTCCTGTAATGGACTGGCAACCAATCCAATTTTCATAGAAAGTGTCGGGGTTCTGGGGACTACTCTCCCTTCTATCTACTATTAACCCATTCAGTCACTAGGTGGACCCAAGGACCTTGGTGAGATGGGCACAGGTGTTAATCATCTGCAATCTTCTCCGGAGCTTCATAAGGAAGACGCAGCCTACACTTCTTTGCCTGAGTGTTAGCCCACAGTGGTAACTAGTCTGCCACTGAGATTTACTCTGCGTTTTGTCTCTCTTACGCTGAAGTTCTTTGTACTCACTTCTTGTGTGGTCCTAGTAGGTTTCCTGCGACCTTGCCTCCTGGTTCTGACAAGGAGATCAGCTCCGATCCAGTCTCCATTACCGTCCACACAAGCTCCTCGGACCAATATTGGCTGGCTGCCTCCTGAAGCTCCGGATCATCTAACACCTGCAAAACGAACCTGCCCATTCTCCAACGTGAGTCAAGCAGACAACCGCACACAGCTTCATTAACCGTTCCTAGTTGAAGGTTGGAAAGGAGAACGTGACTGAAACTTACCTCATCCATTCGGAACCTTCACCCGGAGGGATCCAACTTCCCCAGGCTTCTTACCATCCCCTCCTCTGGCAGCTTCTACCTCCTCGACCTGTAAGCAAACCATACCTTTCACTAGAAGTCACCATCTTTTATGAAGGAAACCATACTCACCACTATCTCTTCTTATGCAGCTGATCCCTGCCGCTTTTCAAGTCCTGATCCAGGCGTCCTGTTCCGATACAATAAGCAATCTTAAGAACATTTTTCAAGTCTCCTGAGTTTATCTGCATGTGGGTCAGAGCCGTTAACATTAAGATAACAGAAGGTTGAGTGGAAAGAAAAAGTGTGGTAGGAAGTGGTGTACCAGCAGCAATAACCACAGCCTTGAGAGAATTTAAAAAAAAATCCATTCAAGAATTTGGGGCGCTTCACAAGGAGTGGACTGAGACTGGAGCTGGTGCATCAAGAGCCAGTACACACAGACAAATACTGGACATGGGCTACAAATGTCAAATTCCTTGTGTCTAGCCACTCCTGAATCATTGACAACCTCAGAAGCAGCTTACCTGGGTAGAGAAGAAAAATAACTGGACTGTCCTCTTGTCATTTTGAAATCAAGGCCCTAAAGTCTGGAGGAAGAGTGGAGAAGCCCAGAGTCCATGTTGCCCTAAGCCTAGCATGAAGTTTCCACAGTCAGTAATCATTTGAGGTGCCATGTCATCTGCTGGTGTTGGTCCACTATGTTTTCTGAAGTCCACAGTCAAGGCAGCCATTTAGATGAAAGGGTGTTATGGTGTGGTGATTGTAATGCCCACATCACAATATGGGACTACTGTGCTGATGGGAATAGGTTGAAAATTAGGAGTTAATGGAATCTAAAAATTGTGTATGCATTAATTATGGTGACAGAACCAGATCAAAGATCAGGGGCCTTATGTACAAAGCATTCGTATGCACAAAAACCTTGTGAGGCAATGTTTTATGCACAACTTGGCATGTACAAAAAAGAACGTTGCGTGGAAGTGTACGGAAGTCCACACAAATTTGTTGATCTGCTGTGAAAATGTGCTGCAGCTATGCAAACTTTTTCAATCGATAACGAACTATAGAGAAGTAAAACTCACATAAATACACTGAAATATGACTCCAGTCAGTTTTATTTGTGTTTTCTTGAGTTTGAGCCTTTATGGCTTAAACGCAAGTGGTGAAACTGAATCACATTAGCTCTGGAACTGGACATGGTATTACAGAGGGAGACCAGGAGAAATCGTGCGTCACTGGTGCCACTTCAAGTCCTCACTCGTTGCGGTCCTTTCAACCAATGCTTTTCAGAGGGGGCTGACTAACAGGTGGGATATGTAACTGTCATCTCTGAGCCCTAGCCATGCCAGCCATATGGGACAGCCTCATCCATATGTTGCTGCTATGGACTGCACTCATATTGCTCTATGGGCCCCATCTGTTAGTGAATATGCTTTTGAGAACAGAAAGTATTTTCATTCAATATATGTGCAACCTATTTGTGATGCACAAATCTGGCTCACAAATTCATTGGCATGTTGGCCTCCTCAATCCATGATTCCTTTACGCTATAATAATTATTCTAATTATTCTAATTAGAATTATAATAGTTGTGTTGAGAACAAACCTCAAGCGATGGCTGGTTTCTAGGGGCAACCGCCCCCCGTAACCCACAATGATATAAGCGGTACGGAAGATGAATGAATGAAGAAATCCTTCAGAAAGCTGTCCTGATATCCTACTAGACATCCAACAAACATTATACTGTATTCAGATGATCGGGTTGGCAATTAGTAGTGTTTCTTTGGGTACCTGCACATATTGGGGTGAAAGGAAATGAAATGGCAAATAGGAAGGCAAAAGAGTCAACAAACCAGGGTGGCAATGATATGAGTCAGTTTTAGTAAGTCAGAAGTTTGAAGTATTATTAAAATAAACAGTCTTGGACAGGGAAAAAATGGTACAGTCCTATGGATCTCAAGAAAAAGTCCTTATGGTGTAAGGTATAATTTTATTTTCTATCATTTGGTGATAACTAGGGTAGTTAAAATAATATTGCAGCATACGTTATCTGATGTATGGAGAGTAATCAAGAAAATTAATGGTGTTAGAAAAAGTTTTTCTTTACCTATTTTAGAATATAATGGAAAAATAGTTGTTAATAATAATGAAAAAGCAGAGTTATTAGTAGAAACTTTAGTTAAAGTACATAGTTCAGACCATTTATCTGAAATTATAAAGAATTATACAGAGAAAACTTTGGCTGAGAATCCAGGAGTTACGGTTAAGAAAAAGATTTCACACCAAGATCTAGATTTGCCCTTTACTCATTATGAGCTGAAAAAAGCTAAATCTGATGCTAAACAGTCAACACCAGGCAAAGAGGGGATCTGTTATACAGCGTTGAAACATTTAAGTGATATATCTCTTGATGCTATTCTGAAACTTTTTAATCTGGTTTGGGAGAGTGGGATTATTCCTGCAGCATGGAAACAGTCAATTATAATTCCTGTGTTGAAGCCTGGTAAAAATGCAACAGACCCTTCAAATTACAGATCTATAGCTCATACATCTCAATTAGGGAAAACAACGGAGAGAATTGTAATAAATAGATTATCATATTTTCTGGAAAGTAAAAACTTATTCTGTGCTTTTCAAAGTGGTTTTCGAAAAGGGAGAAATACGATGGATACGATGGATCCTTTAGCTGCTTTACAAGTTGAGACTGGTGAACTTCCTTTAAGGTTAAGAAGAATGAAGCAAATGTACAGTACAGACCAAACGTTTGGACACACCTTCTCATTCAAAGAGTTTTCTTTATTTTCATGACTATGAATATTGTAGCTTCACACTGAAGGCATCAAAACTATGAATTAACACATGTGGAATT
>JAHUTJ010075021.1:9073-20890 GCA_036250325.1 Characodon lateralis | reverse complement strand
CCCAGGGGACGGCCCAGGACACGCTGGAGGGACTATGTCTCTCGGCTGGCCTGGGAACGCCTTGGGCTCCCCCCGGAGGAGCTGGAAGAGGTGTCTGGGGAGAGGGATGTCTGGGTGTCTCTGCTGAGTCTGCTGTCCCCGCGACCCGGTCCCGGATAAAGCGGAAGACGACAAATACGAGTACGAGTATTTTTTATTTTTGTATTTTTAGTTTTTTCCTTACCTCATCACTGATATGGATGTTATATGATGCTCAGAATTATTATGTTGGTAATACATGCAAAAGACAATTAACTTTGGTCAACAAGCATAAAGATTACACTCTTTGTCATAAATTCAACTCTTCTGTAAAGAGATCTTCTTGCAAATAAAACACAACAGTTTGGACGTGTGTGCTTGAGGGACTTCATAACCATAAACACTATCCCATCAAGCCCTTTATTCATCACAGCTCATGGATTGGCCTCAGTCCCTTTGTGTTCCTCAAGAAGCTTACACTGTCATAGGCTGTTTTGTTATGTTTTCTGCTTTAATTGCCTTGTTCTATCCTAAAATTAAAAGATTATCATGGGCTTTTGTGTGTCTGCAAATGTAATCCTCAGTTGGATAAGTGTCTATTTTTGGATCACTCACTGTGAAAGTTGACACAGTTTTTTCCTGCCGTGCATGGCCTAAGCATAGAAGAATCATTTTTTGGGGTGCATGTGCATTTGCAGATTAGCAGCACAGCAAATTCAATACTGTTTTTCTTTTCTTGCTCTTTACAGGACTCACTAAATTTAGATCACAGGATTTATTTTTGCCTTTCATTGTTCCATCAGTGTGATCATCCTGTTTTCTAATAGGATGTATGTATTTTTATCTGAGGCCTGCAGTCATCCATAAGGAAAGAAAATCTTTACCTTCTTTATTGGGTAAACAGACAGGGAATGCTGGGCAGCAGAAATTGCGGTTGGTATTTGTTCGTAAGGGCCAAAAAAAAACAAAACCTAAATATATTTCCTGTTCATTTCAGCTGTTTCACTTGGGATTTGTGTCTCAAGGCCTTTTTGAATGGGCCACTCTGCTGGCCACAACATTGGAGGGAGATCAGAAATGTTTCTGTCATCCATTCAAATTTTAACAGACAAGTCATTTGGCATCTTTGGTCATCTTCTTAACTGAAACTGATGCCAGATTTCCCTTGGGCAAATAACTAAGCAACCTCCACTTCTTCCAACACCTGGCACAGCCTGGTATACTCATTTCTGGTCACTGCTTTTCTTGAGGGGGATTCACAGACAATTAGCTACATTCATAGACCTTTTTATTTGGCACCAGTGTTTAATTGCTTGTAAACAATAATAGCAAAGTTCCAATTGCATAGGGATAACTTAATGCATATAGGCATCTATACATGGTGGAGACGGCTTGCTGAAGCTCAAAGTGTGCATTAGAATGGTGGAAAGGATTTTGGTGAAATGACATGGTTGTCTGTGCCAGACGGGCTGGTCTATTGATCTACTGGGATTTTCACACACAAACATCTCTCCGGTTTACAGAGAGATCTAAAAGAGAGAAAATATAGTGTACTGCAGTTTTATGGATGAATGTCTTGTTGATGTCAGAGGGAAATGGGTGGACCGGCTGGAGATGATAGATAAACCACAGGAACTCAAATAACCTATTGTTACTGCCAATGCATGTGAGCTACCATCTCTGAAAGCACAACACATTGAACCTAGATGCAGATGAGATATACCAGGCACCACTCCTATTAGCTGAGAGCAGAAATATGAAGTCACATTTCACATAGGCTCTACAAAATTGGATATTATCATATCTTTTGATGGCTTCTACCCGTAGTATAAGATGTCATGTCACAAAGCTTAAATCATCTCAAACTGTATATTTGAACATGACAAGGCGTTCACTGCATCCCAGTGGCCTAGATCCCATTTGGGATGTGGTGAAACAAAATATTTCCATCATGCTTGGGATGCAGACCAGCCAAGTGATGCAACTGAATGATTATACCATGACAAGATGGATGAAAGTCTAAGGAATGTTTCTGATAGCAAAAGAAGGTCCAACCTGGTACTAGTGAGGTGGACCTAAAAATTGGTGGTGAGTCTACAGTTCTGTGGAAAAATCAGGACATCCCGTAAATTTTCAGTTCTTAAAAAAAAAAAAAAATTCTCCTAAAGGTGCCCAATTTTTTTAAATGATCTCTGGAAAAGAACAGACGTAATTACAGGAAAACATCAAGAATTTAACTTTATTTACTCAATCAACAATAAAAGATGTATATTCTAACTGAAGAAAGTTTTCAGACACCTTACCCCTTAATAGCTAATCTTATCCCACTTGACTAGTATACCTTTAGTGAAACACTTCTTGTAGCCATCTACTTGTGTCTGATATCAAGAAAAGTTTGCCCCACTGTTCCCTTTCATCTGAGAAATGTTTGAGGGGTGACTCGCATGTACATTAAGATTTTAGGTCAGCCTGCAGCATCTGAAGATTGTTCCATTTCCAAAGTCAGTTCCTGGTTGATTTATTGGCATGTTTTGGGTCTTTGTCATGTTGCAGGCTCCAGGAAAGCTTCAGCTTATGTTTTTTACAGACCCTTATATACAAAGTAGAATTACTTGTGGCTTCTACAGTGGTGAACTGGCCAAGTCATGCTGCAGTGAAACATCCCCAAACCATGGCACTTTCAAGCCTATGCTTCCCAGCTGGCATCTTTTAACAGAATGCTGTATTGCTTGTGTCCAGATAATTCAGTTTTAGACTAATCTGCCCAAAGAACATCATTTCAGAAGTTATGTCCTTTGTCTACATTCTCTCTAGCAATTTTTTTTTTCTAATATTTTGTTAGAGAGCAAAACTTTCTTTCTTGCACACCTCCAATAAAAGTCTCTTTTTGATTGTACAGACATGTACTGTTATATTAACCAATAGCAATAGTCCACATTAGGTTATGTGATGACAGTTTTGAGTACCTATTTCAGAATCTTATAGTCTGCTTTTATTGTATACTTTCTTGGATGTCTAAACTTGGACAATTTTCTGGACAGCGAAATGGCACATTTCAAATTCTTTTGAGACCTCTTTCCTTTACTAGACTTAATCTGCTACAGTCTTCTTTCTCAAGGCTTCAGATAGCTCTTTCGATCTTACCATGGTGGTTACTTTCACTTCAACAGTCAGGAGTACACAAAACTAAATGTCTGAGGTTTAAACTGGACAAACTTCCTTAAAGCTGAGTAACCATGCTCTAATCATGTGCACCTTGTGTTAAATGTTTATGATTTTAGACTTAATTTATTCCTTACCAGAAACAGGTTTTTCTGTAATATTTTTGTAAACATTTTAAAAGGTCTTTTCTTCCGTTTTTTTTGTTTGTTTTTTTTTTGTTTGTTTTCTATATTACTGAATCTATCATCATTATCAAAATTATCTGTGATCAAAGGGACCCTCTCAACTTGGATATGGTAACCATATTTAGTATCAAGATATGGTACTATAATTCATTATCCAGATATGGTAACCATATCCAGAAGTAAACCTCTGAGGCAATCAGTGTAAAAACAATCTGGTTGGACCAAATCATTGTGGGAAATTCAGATATTTGACAAGAAAATATATACTAACTGGCTATGTCATAAAGTACACATTGTTAGTATTTGGATCCCCCTTTGCCTTTAAAACTGCCTTAATTCTTGTCATAGATAATATACGTAAGTTGTCTGAAAAATTCCTCAGAAACATTCCCTTGTTCATGTTGACATAATTGCAGATAATTGTCAGCTGCACATCCATGATGCAAATTTTTCATTCCACAACATACCAACAGTCCTTTATTGGAATAAAATCTGGTTACTGTAAAGACCATTGGAGTAGAGTGAACTCACTGCCATGATCAAGAAACAACTTGGAGATGCTAATGTTTTTTGATGTGGTGCATTATCCTTCTGGAAGTGCCCATCAGAAGGAAGATATAATAGTGTATGTCCGCCTTTTTATGATGGGTCATAAAGGGATCATCATAGATAACAGCAATACTCTGGAAGACCATAGCATTTAAGAATCCTAAACCTCTTAAGCCCCAACCCCTAATACTGGAGGAATGTCACTTTTAATTTCTACTTTAATTACTTTAACTTCCTTTAGTTAAACATGTGTGGTATCCACAGAAATGTTAGAATCTTGGCTAAACGTTAACATAAAGAATTTCTAAGAACACACACACAGTTAAAACCACACGTAGTTGATTCAAAATGTAAACAAACTCCACAAAAAAGCATCACCGCAAATTGTGGTCTCAGCTGCTCACAACACGGCACAACCTACACACAACCAGGATCTGCTGAAAGCAGAGATCTCACAGAATATATAAATATAAGTCACAATCCACCCAGGATTTGCAAAATTATTATTTAAAGTGGAACTAAATCCGATGTTTGTCCTGCGATGGACTGGCGACCCCTCCTCCTGTCCATAGACTGCTGGAGATAGGCACCAGCTTCCCCGCCACTCACTACAGAAGAAGCGGTATAGAAAATGACTGACTGGCTGACTGACTAAACCTGATGTAAAAGCATAACCCCACACCCAGACAAAATTTAAAAAGTTTCGCCAAAGTGAGCAGTGCCAGGAGACACTGAAGGGGCACGGCCAAGTGTGGGGATGAGCGGAAGGGTTTAGGAGGACAAGGGAAAGTGGCAGCTAGCTTAATTTGATGAGCGGAAGGTGGTCAGGAGGACAAGGGAAAGTGGCAGCTAGCTTAATTTGACATATTGAAACATGGAGAGTGCTGCTGGTAATTTTGCCACGAATAGATCTTTTGAAGTGGGGAATTTTTCACCCCCCTTTTCACTGGAGGTTGAGGGAGGGTTGTGTACCGTTTGTAACCAACAGGAAAACTCAGTAGCCACCCTCCAACCCAATGAGGTCAGCATTAAGATGGTTTTATGCCAAATATTGGCCCAAGTTTACACATAAATGTCAACATTTGCACAGTAGCATTAAGCTAGCACCCAATCCAACCTGAAAAGACTCACAAATGAGAGAAACGCAGAGATGGCAATTAGAGAAGTTTATTAGCTGATGTTTGTTTTCTTTTGGCGTTCGGACTCCGGTGGAATGCTCCATGGATGCTGATAATGACATGAGCTTGAATGAACATCTTTGGGTTAGAATTAGAGAAGTCTTTCAAAAGAATTTGCAATTTGTACTAAAATGAAATTAGATGTTGGCGTGTTATTTCAAGGACAAACTTAAAAAAAAAACCTTGTAGCTTTAGAGGTCAAATGGTATTGAGCATCCAAAAGTGTGTCAAGAAAATATTTTTCATACCACTGCACCACCAGCAGCCTGAACCATTGATACAAGGCAGGATGGATCCATGTTTTAATGTTGCTTATACCATTTTTTGAAAGTACCATCTGAATGTTGTAGCTGAAATCGGAAGTCATAACACCTGGCAACATTTTTCCGATATGTTACTTTTTATAAATTCTTTGTTGATTGTTGTCCGACTTTCCTATTAGCTGACCAGAGTGGCACTTGGTGTGCTCGACAACACAAAACCTGAGAGATGGTTGTATGTGTAAATCCCAATACATCAAAAGTTTCTGAAATATTCAGACCAAGCCCATCTGTAACCAACAACAATGCCTCAATGTAAATTGCAAGTCTTCTTCATTCTGATGGTTGAATTGAACTTCAGCATATCTGCTTGACCATCTAGATGCCTGTATGTACTTATTTGCTGCCATTTGATTGGCTGATTAGCTGCTAGTTTTACCAACTATTTGAACAGGTCTACATAATAAAGTGACGCCTGAGTTTATACTTTTGCCATACTGTTTTTATGTTGTTTTTTTTTTTTCTATTGTTATCCAGATCTGGAAAATGCTAAAATCAAATTTACATTTTTCTCAGACTTTCAATACTTAGGAACTTTGTGAGTGACACTGCCACCACTGTTAAGTTATAGACCTATTTTACAGGATAGAGTTCAAGGAAGAACCATTTTGGCAACTAATCTAATCAGTAATTTGTGGTAATTATTCATTGATTGTTGTATCATAAAAAATTATGGAAAAAAAGTTTCTAGAATGGTGGACTGGATGATCCGTGTAATCCAAAGCTGTCACCTTACAACGTCTGAGCTATGTCATCTACGTCATCTGTGCATCTAAGAGAGATGCAAGGCTTGCTGTGTTCCCATCATGTCTTGCCTGGCAGGCAGCAAACACACATCTGAGACATAAAAGAGCTTCCTGTTAGAGATACATACACTCCAGGTTTTTCCTTTGAATATTGACTGGAAAGAAAAATCTGCATCTAGCAGAGGTACTGTATATAGAAAATACATGCAAGCAGAACGCTAGAGATACCTTCATCCATTTCAGTTATCATTTCAACTTTAAATGCTGTCTGGAGACATTGATCACATAAACAAAGGTCATCCCAAGTTAACAGGAGAAATTTGGTGGCACATTTACTCTGACTAGTCTGAGGTAGCTCATTGAGCTTGACATTACCTGTGATTAAAGCTTTAAAATCAGAATACTGCACTCATGGAGTATTTCCTGCTAGCTTTTCTAAGTAGCAGATAAGTGGTTGTTGAGGTTTGTGTGCCTATTACACAGGAATCCCTCCTCCCCAGTCTCACACTCCTGCTTCCCAGGGGAGTGGTACACTGCAGGGCTGATTGACTTAGATACATGTGCTGCATACTTGATGCCCTCTAGTCTGTCAGTGTGAGACACACAGAGAAGGAAGACATGCAGATAGACGGTACCAAAAGAGACAGGAAAAGACTGAGAATAGGAATTAGATCTGGTCAACCTCCACAGGCCAGTAGATTCCCATGTGATTCTGATGTGTTGTTTGGGGATGTCTGTATCTCTTACTTACTCCTCTGTAACTCACTCTGGCATCACTGAAGTCTGCTGCGCTCAGCAGTCAGCACGTTTGTTCACAGCAGCTGTTAAACTGTACAGCTGGCAACCCGCAGCCAGTCGCTTTAGTCCCAGCAAGCAGAAGACATGCACTATATACCTCCATGGTCCTCCTGAGAGTTACCATTTACTGGCAGGCGGGCACTCCATTTATTTGTGTTTTGACGATTATAGTTGATCCACACTCAGCGATGTATGATTATGATATTTATTTTGCCAAACACCCTGCTGGTCTGACATTGATTCATAATGTTTACTTTTAAAACAGGCTAACCCTATGTTTTAATGTTGTGTTTTCCCAATAGATTTCAAATTGTGTTCAAAAAAATCAAACAAATTAATTTTAGAAATTCAGCAATTTAGTTTAACTCCAGATAGTATGAAGAAACATAAATGAAAGTGACATAGAATAAACTGGATCGCTTTTTTATCATGTATGCTAGGTCATTCAAATATTCAGATTGAGATGTCAGCACTGAATATCATTCAATTGACTCAGTGTTCCCCTTTGTAAAAACAGACATGATTCTTTCTTTGAAACTCCTTTATAGATGTTGCTGCTCTTAAGAAAACGACTTTATGTAAAAACCAATTTGACTAACGGATAAAGCAACAACATATAATGACTTGAAGCAAAAAATTCCCCAAAGGCCTGTAAGCTTAAATTCTTTCAAGATTAAATTGTTGCTAAAACTGAACTCAACTGTAGCTTGCAGAATTATTCATATCCCTTTACATTACAAACTAAATTTTCAAATATTTTATCTGTATTTTGTGTTGTAGACCAACAGAAAGTGGTGTATAAATGTGAATTATCCACTATATCCACATTTACATCCCCATTTACAGAATATTTACAAAATATAAATAGGAAAACTTTGGTGTTTGTATATGTATTCAGATCACATCAGTCAGTAATTTGCAGAACTACCTTCCAATTACAGTCTTTGAGGGTATGTCTTTAGCAGCTTTGCATATTTTTACACATCTAGAGACTAAAAGTTTTACCCATTCTTTGCAAATTCAGTCAAGCAATATGGAGAGCATTTGTAAATAGTAGTTTTCAATTGGATTTAGTACTTTGACTTTGCAGTTCTTTTTAATCTGGACCATTCAGTTGAAGCTGTGGCTGTATGTTTAGCCTTCTTGTTACCTTCAAATTTACTAACATCTTTTATCTTTGGGAAATTTTGTCCCCTACAATTCAGAATCTTGTAAAAAATTATCAAAATTTAAATTGCTATCCACATTTATGTGTCAGGTACTTCATGTTTGCTTAATTAGGCCTTAGTTACAACCACCCACCTGCCTTATACAGTACATCCAGAATACCTGTTACTCTACTATGGAGGAATATGTAGAACACCAAAATCTAACAGATTTAACTAAAATAGGAAAGAAATATCTTCTTGTTACTCTTATGGGTTTATATTATTACATATCTTTGTGATATATAACTTTTGGAATGAAAAGCTATTTCATAGTAACACATTTTATATCTAGGGTCAGTTAGACCCCAGGAATAGCAAACACAATTGCTGCTAGCTTCTCACGCTTTCGTCTTGTCACGCCCTTCTCGTACTGCTATAGTTATAGTTATGTAGAATTAGGGCCCTCAAGTTTTTGGAAAGATTAGAACATTTCATGTTGACCTCAATATTATCCAAAACACGTGTATAAAATATTGATATCTCTTATGTTTTATACAGCTAAAACAGCCTGGGTTCAAAGTGACCCCATAGAACAATGATGTCTACATCATGTGTACATGACATTGAAAAATATTTTCATGTTAATTTTATATTTACCCATATGTCTCCATTAAATTAGGACTTATTATGTCAAATATTCATTTATAGATGTTAAATATTGAATGTGATGATATTGACCCCAAAGGTAAATGAATGGATAAGGTTATTGTGCTGCTCAATGTTGAATCTTCGTCCGTGTTTTAAGCGTTTTTGCTGGATTGACATGTATTTAGCTCAATTCATCCTCCTATCAACTCTAGTCAGCTTGTATAACGCTGCTGAAAAAAAAAAAAAAAAACATCCCCAGAGGTTTATGCTGCCACCACCATGCTTTACTGTGGGGATGGTGTATTTAGGGTGATGTTTCCTTCCACACAAAGGTTGTTGCATGTATGACATAAGATTAACTTTGGTCTGATCTAACCAGAGCACCTCCTGCCACATTTTTGCTGTCCTCCCTACATGGCTTGTGGCAAAGCTTTGTTGAGACTTCTAATCTATTGTTCAACACTGGCTTTCACTGGTGTTTTCAAAGCCTGTTTGGGGAGTGCATGATTAGTTGTTCTGGTTTCTTAAATGTGCTGTGGATCTCTGCAGCTCCAGGCTAACTTTGGGCCTCTTGGCTGCTTTCTCCAATTAATATCCTCCTTGCCAGGCACCCAGTTTGGTGGACAGGCATGTATTTGTAGATTTACTATTGTGCCATAGTTTTTTCCTTTTCTATCAATGTATGAACAGTGCTATGTTAGCTGTTTAAAGCTTTGGATCCCGTTTTAAACCCAAGCCCCCTTAATTCTGAGATAAAAACTTCACTCTGTTTCTCATGTAGTGACTTCTAAAGACAGTTGGTTGAATTGGATTTTTGGATTTTTAGGGATATCAGATTGAAAGGGGCTATTTGTCCCACAAACGTTTGAGAAACACGTATTATTTTCCTTCCATTTTAACAAACTTTTGGTTCTTTGTTTATTATAAAATCCCAATAAACACACTTAAAATTACGCTTGTAATGTGACAAAATGTCGAAACCTCCTATCGGTAGGAATACTTTTGCAAGGCCTTTTAAGTTTAGAAATCTTGTGTCAGCTTATGAGAAAAAAAATTAATGTACAGCTTGTAAAGCACCATGTATTATCACTGGCAACTTGCAGATATGTCAGTGCATGGTTACTGCTCACAGTGCACATTTTATTTTACCAACTTGCATGCTGCTTGGAGGTAAAAGACTTATTGCTATGGAAGGTGTTGGTGATTTAGGTCTCAAACTCAACTTTCCACATATTACATCTGAAATGCTACAATATGTACGAGTTCAGAAAACAAACCCGTTGACCTGAGATGGAGGTCCATCCCTCACTAAAATTAGACTGGGTTTTTAGGTGTGTAAGATCAGTCTGTAACCAACTGATACCGAGGGTATTGAAACGGTCTAGCGGGTATACATGCTTGGAGGAGTGGTTAATTCACAGCAGCACATTGTCCTAGAACATCTTGTCCTCAGAGAGACCAATCAATACCTTGTAAGGAGTGGATTCAAAGGAGAACTTGTGAAGCAGCTTATAAGAACAATTTTATTTTATGTTTCCTGGTCTTTCAACTTCAATTTGAACAATTCTCCACATTGAATTTATCCAAATAGGTTCCTATACAGAACCTCACAGTTTATAAAAGTATTTAGTCTTTCAAATGAACAAAGAATTAGTGGGTTAGCTGAGGACATTATAGAAATCTAAAGTCTGCAGCAAAATTTCTTTCCGACAAAGTACCTTGAATGATTTCTAGCAGCCTGACACTCAGTAGGTGGAGAGCTTAACAACAAATCATATCAATAATTGGCAGCTTCTCCAAAGTGTAATGTGTTTTTTTATAACTTTCTGTTCTGTAATCAGCATCTTTAGCATAGTGCAATTTTTTTTTTTTTTTTTTTTTATGCAGCTATCCATATTTTCTATCTGATGGTACAAAGCAGCACACACAAAATAGCTCTAACTTGCCACCACAGAAATGGCTGCGCTACAAGATGATAAAACACACAGGTTGGCTGTCACAATTGTTAATATCAAGCTAGAATGAGAAAACAATTAACATTGGCAACTGCAACAAATTCTTCTCAGCTTGCAAACACTTTTTTTAAATGTGCTGCAGGCAAAATATACAAATTGAGCTAAATCTAACAATAAACATGTCCTTGTTTCTCCAATCAGTATGTTGCCTTTTTCTGTTTTTAAAATGAACAAGTGGGTAATCAAGTTCAATTTGTGGATTTAGCAGATTTTCCCAAATCCATCCTTGGTCAGAAATAAATAAATGCTCAAATATAAACATACACCACTACTAATATTTGATTAAATTCCTTTAGCAAGTTGCACCTCGACCACACTGACATCAACAAACTTCTGGCATAATTCTGACTGGATTTTTGATCTGTTCTGATTAGAATTGGAGACGTTAATTTTAAATAGTTGGCTTCCTTGGACAGACCAAGCTCGTAAGTATAGTCCACAAATGTTTTGGACTTTCCAGAAATCTAATGTAAGACTGCTTTGTCCATTCCAAAACGAGCTCTGATGTGTGTTTAGGATCGCTGTCCCCTTGGTATGCCATGTTATTTCTGAGTGTCAACCAGCAGGTCCAAACTATCACCCTAAGATAAAAGGAAAATGAGTTAGGATGTTAAGAAACAACACAGAAACAATGAAGCTTCTATGAATTGGAACCTGCTGCATCACAAGTGTTTCTAGTGTCAAAGTGGAGAGCATTGTACATAAGCTATTTTGCCACAGCAACAAGAAGTATACACTCACCAACCACTTTATTAGGTACACCTGTCCAACTGCATGTTAATGCAAATTTCTAATCAGCCAATCACATGGCAGCAACTCAATGCATTTAGGCATGGTCAAGACGATCTGCCGCAAGTCAAACTGAGCATCGGAATGGGGAAGAAAGGTAATTTAAGTGACTTTGAACATGGCATGGTTGTTGTTGCCAGACGGGCTGTTCTGAGTATTTCAGAAACTGCTGATCTACTGGGATTTTCACGCACCACCATCTCTAGGGTTTACAGAGAATGGTCCGAAAAAGAGAAAATATCCAGTGAGCGGCAGTTCTGT
>JAHUTJ010075020.1:0-20900 GCA_036250325.1 Characodon lateralis | reverse complement strand
TGTGTCAGTAGGTAACTTTACATCAGAGAGCACAAAAATCACATGTGGCGTTCCCCAAGGGTCCATCTTAGGGCCCCTCCTATTCAATATCTACATGCTGCCCCTAACTCAGATTTGAATAAACAACAACATAAATTATCATAACTACTGCTGCCCGGTCCTCACTAGAACTAAGAAAGTGGAGCACATCACCCCGGTTCTAAAGTCCCTACACTGGCTCCTTGTAGCTCAAAGAATAGACTTTAAAATACTTCTGTTGTCTATTGCCCACAGCATGCCCTGGGGCAGTTCGCAGCTGGAGAGGCTGTGATGAGGATCAGCTTCTCCAAGTCCGAGGCCATGGTTCTCTGCCCTCTCCAGGCTGGAGGGAAGTTCCTGTATCAAATGGAGAAGTTCCAAGTATCCCAGGTTTTGTTCACGAGTGAGGGGAGAACGGAGCAGAAGGTCAACAGACGAACTGATGCGGCTGCCGCAGTAATGAGGACGCCGTGTCGGTCTGTTGTGTTGAAGAGAGAGCTGAGCTGCTTTCGATTTACCGGTCGGTCTACGGACCTACCCTCACCTATGGGCATGACGTTTGGGTCATGAGATCATGGATACAAGCGGCTGTAATGAGCTTCCTCTGCAGGGTGGCCGGGCACTTCCTTTGAGATAGGGTGAGAAGCTCGGCAATCAGAGAGGAGCTCAGAGTAGAGCCGCTGCTCCTCCGCTTCGAGAGGAGTCAGTTGAGGTGGCTCGGGCATCTGTTCCGGTTGCCCCCTAGACGCGTCCCTCGAGAAGTGTTCCAGGCACGTCCCACCGAGAGGAGGCCCAGGACACGCTGGAGGGACTATGTCTTCCGGCTGGCCTGGGAACGCCTTGGGCTTCCCCCGGAGGAGCTGAAGGAGGTGTCTGGGGAGAGGGAAGTCTGGGCGTCTCTACTGAATCTGCTGCCCCTGTGACCTGGTCCCGGATAAGCGGAAGACGACGCATACGAGTAAAATAAGATCTGATTGGATTTCATCTTTTTCTAACATTTTTGTCATGTTTTTATTAGTTGTCAGTCCTTTCTGTCAGAGTTCCAGTCATTCAGGATGAGATTTTATTCAGTTTCCGGCAGGAAAATCAAATCGAGGACGGAAAATGTCATGAAAATTTTTCATTCGTGACAAAATCAATACTTTCTTTCACTCACAATGTTTTGCATGTTGGCCAAAAGGGTCAATGTTTGTTTGATCTGACCAGAGCACTTTCTCCCGCATGCTTGCTGTGTCTCTGCACGGCTTGTGGCAAACTGAATAGGCTGGACTGGACTGTCATTACAGATGTTAGAATAAAAGGGGATGCTAACTAACGCATACCCTAGTTAATTTTTTTTGTTGAAATTGTATTGTGGTAGTATTGTGACAAAACATGAAAAAGTTTAGGCGGTATGTCAGTGTACGTTTATTTGTAGTGCTTGCAGGAAGTCTGCAATTACCTTGTGATGACAGGGCAAAGTTCGGACCTGTTGACCCAGTCTAAAACTCTCCAGGCAGATCCGACACTGCATCCCCTCATTCAGCAGCAGAGAGCCTGACCTCACTTTGACTGCTGGCAGACCCTCTAGCACGCTGTCTGCAAAAAACTCTGCAACAGTGCTGAGGAGAAGCAGAAACATGAAGTGGTCATGTGATCGGTGCAGGAAGTGACTGATCCCTAAACATACCTTTCATCTCGTGGTTTTGGATCTCCGGTGGAGCCTGCAGCCACAAGAATCCACTTTTCTTTTCTTGTCTGTTTGAAACAAAGAGTTTGTCTCGTTTAAAACCTCTTTAGGTTGCAGCAGCTGTTGATATTTATAGCAGATTTGATCTCAGTGCCTTACTGCTCTTAAAGCAAGTGGATGTTGTGAGTGGCAGCCTTTCCTCGTGCAGTTGTCACACAGATACAAAGAACTGCAGATGGTGCATCTTCAAAAGAGATGTAATCAGATTGTTTTTCTTTTGTTTGAAAAGAAGGCTGAAGCTATAGCTAAGAAAAAGAAAAGTACCTGTTTGTTTTGATCATTTAAAATTGAGGGTATTAGTGACAACAGAAGGAAGACATAATGCAAGGCTTTTTTCTACACAAAACATCTGCTTTCAACACCATCCAACCTTATTCTTCAGCTTTTACACCCATAACTGTATCTGCACCCAGAAAATTGGTTTTGCACTTTGCACTCATCGTGGTTTTTCCATCTAACTTACTTGAAACAGGTCCCAGTGATGGGGCAGACTCGGCAGCTGCAGCAAAGCGCTCCCAGGTGTCTGTCTGGTTTCTCTCTTTCTGCAGCGGTGAAGAGCTTGGCTGCATTCTTCACCTGCTCCTGGAGCAGCTTCAGGGAACTAAAGTCCTCCCTGCACAGGGGGCACTTCAGCATCTCCTGACTGTCTGACAGCCTCTGGTGGTCGGCCCACATCTTCATGCAGGAGATGTGCACGCTGTTACCGCAGCTGAACCTTGCAGGGACAGTGCAGGAAATCTGTCAGGAAAGCTGAATATAATTGTTATTATATCCGACGCAGAGCTGGAGGTTTCCTGTATATTACATCTGGATGTGCAGAGGTGGGGTTACTAAACATTTATGGGGTCATGTTCTGGTCGACAGAAACTGCTCCGACCCAAACCCACCTGCAGTAAGACACAGGCTGTTTTTTCAGCAGCAGCCCCTCCTGACAGATCGGACACACATCCTGGGTCTGAATCACTTTCCGGCAGACGCTTCCAACCTCCTGGCCTGGAACGTTTCGGCTGGGGTTCCCAGCAGCAGCAGAGGCGTCGAGCTCCGTCCGGTGGGCTTCAGCCTGGTGTAAACCCTGGAGCACCTCCAACAGCTGTCGCTCCGATAACCCGAGCTGAAATGCATCTGCGGCAGGAGTATTTTTAACAAACGTGCTGACGGCAGGATACACAGCGGGATGGGTCACTGCTTTCAAACTGTCAACGAACTTTACACAACTGGGCTAAAACTGAGGGCTGCACAGAATTAAAAAGCAGTGACTCAAGTGGTCCGTTCTGGAAAACGGCACAGGGTTGTTGAGTGGTTAGAGAGAGAACTAAACCATCAGGACCATGAGGTGGTTTCTCAGATCTTACAAACAGATCGACACAAAACTTTAAAAAATGCTTACACTCGTGCTCTCTGGGTAGCCTGAACTTCCGCAGAAAAAGCCTAGAATGAGAAAGGTTGTTGGTTGATAGACAAAACCGAAACCAGTTTCAATCCAGTTGGATTCAAATCATCAATATAAAGCAGGACCAAATTATTTTCCACATCCAATTCCAGCAAATTGGTAGGTTTCCAGTGCATGAGCAGATAGAATGGATGGATGTTAATAGCACAAAGAGGCGAATAAAAGATCAATAAAAATTTAAGTTACTCTAAATCCACAACCTGGACACATCTGAATCAATTTGCATCAGGACAACCAAAGGCATGCAAACATAAAATACATCATTGTAGCTCTTTGTTCCTGTGTGTGCTACTGATACCAGCAGATGTGTTTGCACGGCTGCTGCTCCATGGTGAACGCAGGACAGGTGCATGTATGCGGCTCGCCAAGGCACACCTGGACAACAGGAGAACACGCTGGATCCTGATCTATGAGCAGCACGAAGGATTGTTCCAGAGTGACTGACCTTAAAGCTCCGCGTCTCTCCGTCCTCTCTCAGCAGAAACGCAGCCGGGCCAAAGGACCTGAGCAGTAACATGGTCGTGCTGAGGGCTTGGTCCTGATGGGAGCTCACGGCGTCACTGGCCGTGTTCCTCCAGGCGGTTTTCCTGGACATCCTGTCACCGACCCGAACGGATATTTGTCGAGCAAAAACCTGAGGTGAAAGGTATGAATTACTGCCGATAAATACAGGGCTGATACTGTAAACCAAAGTATTGTGGGAAATAATTACAATAGAAGTGTATCTGATGGAAAACTGAAATAAAGGCCAAGTTGGTGGAACTGTATAGAAATCAGGAAAGAAGCCATCTGTAACACGTTAGTGGCTGCTTTCCAGTACAAAAACATCAAGTAGTGCTCTGATTGGCAGCAGTGTCTGTCTTTGGCATAAACAGATTCTTCTTTTTATTTTCCTGGAACAATACAAGGAAAACAGTTCTTCCAAACCTTTATAAAAAGCAAGATCAGGTGAGAAAGGGTCGCAAAATGAAATGGCCACAGAGCGAAGTTTAAAAAAAACATGCAAAAGTACAAAACAAAACACGTTTTTTTTCTCCCCACTGATTCCACTTCTGGATCAAAACTGTATGAATCCTAATTTACTACCTTTCCACTGAGCATTTCCCTAAATGTCCACCAGCTGAACATCACTGACCAGATCGATCAGCTTGTGGCTGAAACCATGTATCTGCGTAGTTCACTAGTATAGCAAGGCATCCTTTCTCTTTCATGAGTAATGCTCCTCCTGAAGACATTTTTTCTATTATTTCTACTGTAGTAATTTACTTACTTATTATTTTTAATATACTTTTTTTCATTTTTGTGTATTTAGGTTGTTCCATTTTTAGAATTTTAGGCTTTTTCAAATTTTTTCTATTTGGTGTTTCCTTAATTAACAACTTACCTGTGTTTCCTTAGTTCTTGATCCTCCTAAATTGTTTTTTTGTTTTTTTCTATATTATTTTTTTGGTGCTTTTGTTTGTTTGTTTACCTATCACGGTGTTGGGCCGATTTTAAAACCCAGCAGGGTTCATGGATCAGTTTGAATAAATCAAAACACATATAGAGGTCATCTTGCCTTACGCTGAAGAGAAAATAACCTAAAATGGGTGTTCCAACAAGACAACGACCCCAAACACCCCAGAAATGGGGTTCCATGGCAACAGGATTAAAATATGGCGTGGTCAGCCCAGTCCCAGGACAATAACCCAGTAGAAAACTATAAGGGTGACATAAACATGGCGTTTCTGAGGCAAACACAAGGAATGCAGGCGAAACGTGGAACGCAGACCCGTTTTCCTGGCCTGGAATACCTTTTCACAGCTGCCAGAAAGTAATCCCTCCATGCAACACAGACGTAAAGCAGCAATCGGGAACAACTTCGTGGATTTAAAGGTAATCTGCATCTTCAGGTATTTTTCAGTTTATGCACACAACACTGTAAAAGTCTTGGATTTTATGTCACATTTTTCCTTCCAAGCATTTTGAGGTTCTTGTAATCTTCTAAAGTAGTCCTGATTGCTGATAAATGATTTCTGAAATTCTCTCTTTTGCGTATTTTTTACACTTCTTCAATACTAAAAAACCCGCCCTACTTTTTTTGGTAGTTTCAGCTACGTATGAAGCCTGGAATCAGCACCAGCTCCTCATCCGCCTCCTATTGGCTTCTAATTATGTCTAATTTTGATCCAAATTATGGCTAAATTGCACCATTTATGACTATTTTCTCTCCAGCAATATACGAAACAACAAATAGAAATGCGGTGAACGACGTCACTAACTAATTTACCAACACCTATGCACTAAAACGGTTCAAACTCACACATTGGATATTCAAATCGACAAACCCACCTTTTTTAGCCACAAACGTCCCAGAAATTAGCCTGCAATTTCCTGTTTTCACGGTAACACCACGACGCCAAGACGAAGCAACTTTACACTCCAACCCCTAGGAGTTCCTGTAGTCATGGTAACGGGAGGGACTGTGCTGTGTTTAACCAGCAGAGGGCGGCATTTCTCAGAAATGGAAGCTTTCCAGTTGGATCCATTTTAGGCAGCTGTTTTGGGAACAAAACTAATAGTAAAAATCTGTTTCATTATTTGAAATATTAAACAGAAATAAATAAATACTTTACTGATCCCAATATAAAATTAAATTGACTTAAAATACATATTTCCTCACACCATGTTATTTGTCTTTTCTAAAATTGGGTTATTGTCTGCCCAATTGACTGATTGCTTGACTAGTCGACATAATGATTGATTAACTGACTGACTGATCATTGGCTAGTTACTTAATTATACTAATAGTTGTGATTATTATTATTTTATTATATTTGTCCTACACTTCTTTAATATCAATTGCAATTGAAATCAGATATTGAATAAATATTCATATTTTTCTCGCTTTTTGATACTGTCAGACCATACTTTTTCCTATTTTCAGTCAGTGAGGATGACCAAAATCATTTCCATTTGCTAAGTGGTAGAATAAAAAGGAGAAACTATATTTAAATGTTTTGTATTTAAAGTCACAAGCTTACATACATTAACATTACTCAGCCTAAATGATAAAGTCATTGCTTTGTAAGCTTCTGATGGCTAACTTGCAACACTTGAGGTAAGCAGAATGACACCTGAGGATTGATATCGAAGCTTGCAAAACCGAGAACATCATCCTAACAGTGAAGAGCGGTGGTGACAGCATTATATTGTCTGGGTGTTTTACTCCAGGAAGGACAGATGTGCTTCACAAAATATGACGTCATGAGGAAAGAACATTATGGGCAAACAATGAAGCAAAATCATCCAGGGAGAAGAAGCTTGGGCACAAATGGGTCTTCCAACAATGAAACTAATGTAATTCAATGCACTTCTCAGATAATAAATAGTTTTTTTCTTTGGGTTTTTCTTTTACAATTTATAAAGGTTTTGTGGGTTTGGGCTCATTCAGATAAAGAACAGAAAAAAAAAAAAAAAACATTTTCAGGCAGCAAAAAAAGGTAATTTTTCATGTAGTTTTAAAGCATCTTCATGTTAAAGATTTAATCTTCTGTCATATGATTCCTAGACATTTTTCACACTGAAATGCAGCCCCTAGCATGACAAAACCTTCACCGTGTTTTACAAATGATCATTGACAATTACTGCTGAAACTCTTCTCTGCAGTTATTCTTCTTATTCCAGTCAAACTGGAAAAAAAAACAAAGAAATATTTATTTTGTTCTGTTATGTTTCTTCTCTTGATAAATTAAAGCATAATTTAAAACACTGCTGTCTGTGTTTACTGCGGTTGTTTGTTGTCTGATATTACAATTGGAAACATTTAAGTGTTTCAAAAAAAAGCAAAAACAGATGAATTCTGTAAAGTGGCAAACATTTGAACACAAGAATGGAAATTCTACTAAAGCATCCCAGAGAAAATGCTTTGGGATGTTCATCAGTAGTCTCCTGGGACATCCCTCTGTAAAGGCAAACATGTGATGTCATGAACATCCTCATTTGGTTTTAATCAGTTCAGTTCAGCTCAGTGTCGCCTCTACCTCCGCTGCTCAGCACACACCCTGGAGAACAACCTCTGAGGACATAAAAAGGGCACCGTTCTTCTCTTGAGATAAACGCTCCGAATTGAGGATTACCCTTAGCTTCTGCAAAACCTTTTCCTTTAACTTCTGCAAAGGTAAGATCCTTTAAAGAAAATCTCAGAGCAGATTTTGAGTCTATGACGTTTTTTTATGTTGCATTGAATAAAAAATTTAAAAAAAAGTTAAATACAAGTGGAAAGTAGGGAGATGAAGGTTTTTGTAGTGTGGCTTTGCAGTTTATCTGGTTGAAATCCCTAGATGTTTTTCACGCTTAACAAGTAAAAGCTGTCCACATGCCAAACCCAGTGGGAATGAGAGAGTTCCAGCACCAATGTGCTTTTAATAACTACCTCTGATGGAAAAGGGTGCAAATCGTTAGCTTTAGATCCACAAACAACAGTGATGTCTTTAGAAGCCTTTAAGATGCTCAACTCATTGTGTTTGGGTGTGTCGGGGGTTTGTGTTGCACACCAGGAATAAGGTAACCACTGATTTGTAGAGGACATTAAGGAGGAATTAGAAAAAAATCAGCATTTCATGAGAAAGAAGCTAAAGTCAAAAGAAAAAAACTTTCTGAAATGTAAAAAGCATAGAGCATAGACATTATAGATAGGCAAGGTAAGTGAATTTTACAGCACATTTTAGAGACAGGACAATTCAAAGTGCTTTACAAAAAGGAAACATGAGAAAACAGAAAAAAGTACTCAGCATCAGCATAATAAATGAATGTAAATAAAAGTTGGACAACAGACTAAAATTACTAATGTTTTAGTTAAAATTTCAATAGAACAATTAAAGGCAACTCAGAACAAGTGGGTTTTTAACCTTGATTTAAAAGAACTCTTGCAGTTTTCTAGAAATTTCTCCCATTGTGGTGGATCATAAGAAGTGAATGCTGCTTTTCCATGTTTGGTTCTGATTCTGTGGATGCAGAGTAGACTTGAACCAGAGGACCTGAGTGGCCTGGAAGGTTGATACAACAGCAATAGATCTTTAACGTATTTTGGTGCTAAACCATTCAGTGACTTATAAACTAACAGAATTATTTTAAAGTCCATTCCCTGAGGTTCAGCGAGCCAGTGGCAGGACTTTAGAACTGGGGTGATGTGCTCTACTTTCTTAGTTTTACTGAAGACGCGGGCAGCAGTGTTCTGGATCAGCTGCCGCTGTCTGGTCGACTTGTTAGACAGACCTGTGAGGACACTGTTGCAGTAATCAATTCAACTAAAGATAAACGCATGGATGAGTTTTTCTAGATCCAGCTGAAACATTAGTCCTTTAATCCTGGAAATGTTCTTCAGGTGATAGAAGGTTGACTTAGTGATTGTCTTTTTGCGCCTCTGAAGGTTCAGGTCTGAGTCTATCACTACACCCACTAATTAGTGGTTTCTAGCTGTAGTAACTGAAGCTGCAATCTGACTCCTGATGACATGTCCACCTCCATGCTTCACTGTTGATGTGAGGTTCTTTTTCTGGAATGGGTTGTTTAGTATATGCCAAACTTGCCCAATGTTCTGGTGAAGTGACCTTTTATAAGCATCTTGCAGTCTGCTCTCATAAGAAACTAGCTTGGACAGTCAGACCTGGGATGTTGCCGGTTGTTTTGAATGTCCTTGACTTAAAGGGATAAACCTGTGGATGATTTCAGCCATTTTAAGTGGGAATACAAATGCTTATGTTAGAATCTGTTCCTCACCAGAAATGGCATTTTTCAAATTAAATATTAAAGAAGATTTCACAAACTCTTTTCTTTAGTTTTTCCAATTTATTTACACTTTTTGTGTTGGCATTTTAAAAGCAATTTATTCCTGAGGTATCACACAGCCTCTGTGTTGTAAACCTCAGATTCCTTAAGCGGATTCACAGCATTGGTTTCTACATTGTTAAAACCCAGTTTCCCTTTTAAAATGTACAACTTTCCCGGACTAAAATGTTTAGACCAGTCAGCAACTTTCTTAGGTGTTTTTTTTTATGCCAAAGTCCAATAGCTATATCTGATTTGCTGGGAAATCGTCTTTGGTGTTTTGCCTGTAATCTTAATATTCTAAGGACCATCAAAATCCATATTTTCTGCTAAAATAGTGTCAAACATTTAAATGTACATACACAATTAAAATAAGCTGGTCTCTACCAGGATCTAATAGGGAAAGTAGCAGGCGTGTCACATAATACCAGGATGGAAATATAATAGCAATGACAATAAAAAGGCTATAGTTAGTGCCATTCAATCTGGTCATTAGCAGTGTGTTACATATCTGCTACTTTCGCGCTTTAATCATATGTAACCTGTTGTATAACAGTGTCAACATGGAAAGACATCAGCAATGACCTTCATAGGCTTCTGATTATGTTATAAAAATGCAGACAGGAAGATACATCATTAGGCTGATTTAAGAGGCAAAGTAAGAGGTTTAAAGCCCAATGCCAGAGTTGAAAGTCATTAGCAATGACCTTCCAGAAGCAATTTTTCCTGCAAATCAATCGGGTGATCAGCAGTGTGATTATCTCTATAGAAGCAGGACCTTTAGCAGTTTGCAGCTATGGAGCATACAGGTGTGTAATAGCACAATGCCAAGGTGGGAAAACATCATAAAAATAACTTTTCAGGTATCTAACTATGTCATACAGTAAAATCAGATAGACACATAGGATACAAAGTTACGATGTTAATGATGGTGGTGGTTCTGGAAGACGTGGAATTGTCTTTTTTTTACTTCAATGATTGTAGAGTTTGGTTAAAATTTTTTCATTTCCTGATACTTGAAATCAGAAAACTAAAAAAATGTACTTTCTCTCCCCGTGACTGTAAGAAATGTGAAACCAAAAGCACACGTTTTCTGATAGCACAAAAAGTTTATGTTTCCATGACAACTGCTTAAATGTGTCTGAGGTTCATTCTTTTAGCTGCACCAGGACATGAAATTCATAAACCATTTTTCTGCTGACTCAGCCATTAGAAGTATGTTTTGGAACAGTTTTCCAAGAGGTTTTTTGTTTACTATCCCCACCATAGCTGATGGTGCTCCCAATTAAGGCGTCCACTGCTTTTGAAATGGTAAATCTTGGTTAAATTTGCTCAGCAGGCATAATGCTGCATGCAGGAAGGAAACTGAGGGGAGCGGAGGAAGCAACGGCTCAATCTGTGACCCTGACATCCTGAACAAAAAGAGAGAGATCTGCCGTTTACATATTTAAAGCACCACTCTGTAAACATAGTTTCATTGTCTCTTCTGTTTACATGATCTCTGGTTAAGATAAACGTGATCTATTATGATTTTAGCACATGGAATAGCTGGAGAATGCTAACAGAAACATACTAACAGAAACATTAGAGTTGTGGGAAATATTGCAAAACCCATCAGGTGACGATAGAAAAAACAGGAACCAACCTGGCATGAAGAGCTTGATTTAAATGATTTCTAAAAGGGTCATGTAATCAGTGTGACAGAGCAGAAATGGAGCTCGTGTCAACAAGCTGGATCAACTCAGCAGCTGCTCAAGAAGAACTTTTATCTGTTCCTCTGGACCAACTAAAAATAACTCCAAATGAAATGTAACAAGCTATCGGGGAAAACTTTGATTTAATTTTAGTTGGATCGGTTTGGTGTCATGAAGAGTCACTTTTTTTGTTTCCCTAGAACACACACAGAGGATCAGAGGATGGATCTCAGCAGCATTGTGTCTCTGCTGGCGCTCTTCTCCCTCAACAAGGTAGTCAAGGGTTTATTGTTTCCTCTTTCATTTCAAATTAGTTTCAATGGATGCAAAAGTCACATCTCATCTGGTATATCTGACAGAAATCATAAATGATAATATTTCTACTACATTAATAAATAAATGAATCTGATTTCCTTTTCACAAAAAGTACATGTTCTTAAATTAAAATCTTTCAAGCTAAAGAACTAAACACTTACTTTAATCTGTTGTGACTGAAGATTTTTACCACCTTACAGTCACTGTATTTCTCCAAGCACAAACAGCAACATTTATAAATAAATGTGGCACAATGAGATTCAATGTTCCTCTTTAGGAACATTTGTTTGACTAGACTAGGCTCTGATACTCTACAGGATTCAGGAAAATGTTCTACCAATTATCGGATTTTGTTTCTATGGAGAGAATTTCTGCTAACAGAAACCATAAGGAGGAATTTGTTTGGATCTGGGATCTAGTAATGAAATATATCACTTAGTGGTGGAGGGGGGTAATGGCCCTATTACCGTGGCCTTGGGGCCAAGGGGTGTGGGGTTGCTGGCCCCAGGGTCTCTGTCCTTGGGCCTGCTGCGCATACGTAAGTACTGATCGGTGGTGGTGGGGGTAGATGCAGTGGTGCAAAGTTTATTGGGCTGGCATTGGTTGGTCTGGGCTGGCGCCTTGAGTGGATGGGGGCCCGCTCTGGCTCCTGGGTGGTGGGGAGCAACTGTCCTTCGTTGGGGATATTGATAGGGTTTGGGATGGGGGCTGACTGATTGGTGGTCTGGGTGTACATCATTTCGGAGTTGGCCAGGGTGTCAAAATATTATAGAAAAAAGTTCAGCCAATCTTTAGTAAAAAAAAGAAAAGTTTTGCTATTTCCATGCAACTTCTTTTTCAGTACTAAGTACTGTGCTACGCCATAGATTTTTTTTCTTCTGGGATATTTTTCTTAAAAACCAAGCGCTCCAGAACTTCACAAAACTCAAGGAAACAACTTACGAATTCCGCCTGAACATGTATTTCAGTACTGAGGATTCCAGTGTGCAACACATTTCAGGAAAGAATTTCCACTATTCTTTTGGAACGTATTATTTTTCAGCACAGAACTCCAGTACTCCACAGATGTAAAGAATACAGTTCTGCCATGCCTCTGCAACATTTTTGTACAGCACCAAGGAGTTCAGAAGGTTGTTTCACCATTCTTCCAAAGGAATATTTATTATCACCAAAAAACTTTGTACAGAAGACTGAGATCAATAGTCTAAATTATTAATTATTATTATTATTAAAAATGTTCTGTTATTCTTCTGGCACTCAGGACTCCTTTACTCCTCATATTTCAGAAAATAAATTGTTGCAGACGTTTTTTTAGGGAAAAATAACAACAATTCTGCAATAATTCAGAAACTAAACATATTTAGGAAAAACTATTTCCATACTGTAAAAACATATTTAGCCCATATGGATCCAGGACAGAAAAATATTCTGCCATTCTTCAGAAACAATTCTTCATTTCACTTTAAACATTACAAACATTTCAAGCAGGTAACATGACTGATTTTGGCAGTCAGAAGTACTTCCTCTTAGAGTAGTTTAGGTATCCACACACATTCATTACGCCTGTTTTCCAGTGAATACAGTCTACAGACATCATCTATTGCAAAAAAAAATCACCCATACCTGGCAATGTCACAATGTAGACTATAAACTAATGCAACCAAAAGCTAGAAACACTGTGTAGCCTTCCAAATGAAAAACAAACATTTTTAAGAATGTCAAATCTTTAAAAAGTTTAAACCTAAATAAGCCATATATGATAAAAACATGTTTTCTTGTTGGTTTTTCAACATACTTCTCATTGCATCTATTTATCAGAACTTCAGCTTTCATTTTTAACATTTAACCCAGTGGCTGAATGCTCATTAACTCTAATAGTGTTGTTGAATAGTTTTCTTTACATTTTATTTTGACAGTTTTGAGAAGCTGTATGGTTGATTTAAAGCAACAATATGTTTTACTTCTACTTGGGCTCTAGTTTATCACATTGTCCATGACATATTTACCATATCTGTTTTCTGATCTTTGCTAATCTCAGCTTTTGGTGGACGCAGCATCCGAGGATGACAACGAGCACCGGGCTCACCTTAGCGATCCCCAGTGGATGCTCAACCGGATTGCCACGGCCCAGTTTCAGTGTTTTCAGAAGATCGTAACAGAATCTCATCGTAAAATGAAAACCGTTGGTGAGCAATGGAAATTTATTACATTTGTGTTTAGAAATTTCAAGATAATGAAAGAAAAGTTCTAATGGAACTCATTTGCAAAGGAATTTGGACAGCAATGAAATTAAAGAATCAGATGGAACAAAATCTATAAATATTGAGCCCAAAGTGACAGACTTTCTTAAACTTTTTAACACTTTCATCCCAAAATATATATAAAAAGTAAAAAAAAAAAAAAAACAGAAGTTTAATGCATCTAGCCTTAAAACATTGTTGTTGCTGTTTTTGAATCAGGACCAGTGTGCAACACAACATGGGATGGATGGCTGTGCTGGGAAGACACAGAACCTGGAGTGAAAGAACAGAGTTGTCCAGACTACTGGCATGATTTTGACACACAAGGTGAATTTCTCTAATCATGTAAAACATTATTTAGGAAATGCACATTTTTTGTTAACTTTGCAAGAAAAGTAATGAAAATTAAGAACGATAGAAGACTGATGATTTCTTGTTGGCTTCTGTAGGTTTTTTGTGTGTAAATGCTGCAAACTGCCTGTAGCATGTTGCTCAACCTTGGCGACACCGCTAATATCCTTTAGTGTTCAGTATAGACATTCTAAATCCATGCAAACCAAACAATTCACATACCCATCACAGTACAGTATGTACAAAAATACGTAGATATTATGTTTAAGAATAGCTTTATAATGGAGATCGAGAGAAAGGAACTAGGGTAATTGTATTTCCTGGTAAGGCTATGTAGTCATTTGCTAGCTGTATTTCTGTAAATAAAACATGATGAAAAGGAAAAAAAAACAAAAACTCAAATCATAGGACTATTAAAACTTGAAATATACAATTCAATGACTGAGATCAATGGAAGGAGCTAAGCTAGCTGTTACTACTTATTATGCCATACTAAGACACACTAGGGTAGTGACTTCTCAGGGCCAATGGATCAAAATTTATTTCACACTCCCATAATTTTAGATGATCTAATACTCATCACTTTATCAACCACTAGAAAAAGTATCCTTTAAAACAGGGGTTTCCAAACTTTTTACCCTGTGACCCTGAAAATAACAGTGCCAAAGCCGGGTGACCTCTTAAAATTTATACAGTTTTTACACTCTATATTTATTTAAAAAAAATTAAGAGTGAAATAATTATATGTATTTGTCAATGACTGTATTTTTTAAATAGCATTTAAATATTTGATTTCATCATAAATTATTTATTGGGACATTACCTTCTACATTTCTTTATTTCATGACAAATTATTTTATTTAATTTGTCCCTTTTGGCCCTCCATACACCTCACATCTCCATGATTTTGAAAAACATCTGACAACCGCCCAGGGGGTCCCGACCCCCACTTTGGGAACCCCTGCTTTAAAATAAGGGGGTCTTTGTTTTACCTTTACTTTAAACATTTAAAAGTAATCTTAAATTCAAGTTTAACCCAGTGGTTGAACCTTATTATTTCAATAAAAGTGAAAGCAAACAACTTTATCAACCAAAGTTTGAAGTTATATGCCCGGTAAAAGTATACATTCAAGTTACATCCATATGAACATACACTTTTATGACTGTTTCATGAATTGTCACAAGACAGCGTTGTTGTAGTCTCATCTGATTTGATCCAAAGGATTTTCTTGTTAACGTTCCAGAGCCAGTGGTATTTACAGTTAACCGACTAAAAAAGTTGTGTACTGTTTTTCCATGTGTGTGCAGCAATGGCAGTAAAAGTGTGCACAGAGAGCGGCGAGTGGGGACGACACCCAGAGAGCAACAGAACGTGGACAGACTTTAATAGCTGCAAACCTAACGTTACGACCTGGACGGTAGGTCAATGACAAGGAGAACGGGGACACCTGTTATATCTTCGTTGTCACTGTAGCTGCTTTAATAAGTCAATGTTTTTTTTTAGTCTGCAGCAATGACCCACTTCTATTTGGTCATGATTGGTCATGGACTGTCCCTCATATCGCTCCTCATTTCATTAGGAATATTCTTCTATTTTAAGTAAGTTGCCTTAAATCAGGGGTAAATCAGGGCTCACAGGGTGGAAGATGTATCTAAAGTCTGCTTTCTGATTTCCTCAGAACTTTGAGCTGCGAGAGGATAACACTTCACAAAAATCTTTTCCTTTCATTCGTCCTAAACTCAGTGATTACTGTCACATGGTTCTGTGTGAATAAGGAGAATTCGCTGAGTAGTCAGGTAGATTGGTTTTCTTTTATGATGAAAATAAATATCATAATTTCATACGCAGAATGGTATTGAAGTTTCTGTTCTTTTTTCCATACAGGGAAGCTGTAAGCTTCTCGCATTCATCCAAATGTACACAATGAGTTGTAACTACTTCTGGATGCTTTGTGAGGGCATCTACCTGCACACTCTGATTGTTGTGGCTGTGTTTGCAGAGAAACAGCACCTTATGTGGTATTATCTTTTAGGATGGGGTGAGTACCGAATAACGTTGCCTAAAAAATGATCTTACTGCTGTCATTATACACCAAAGTTAATAAAGTTTTAACATTTCACAGGTTTCCCTCTTGTGCCAGCTGTAATATATTCAATAGCACGTACATGCTACTACAATGACAAGTGAGTTTTTCTGATCCACATTAAACATTATAAGTATATCAGGTATTTTGTTAACTGGCAGTCTGTTCCACACCTTTTATAGATGCTGGTTCAGCTCGGCTACTTCCTTGCTGTACATAATCCACGGTCCCATCTGCGCTGCCTTAGTGGTAAGTGTTTCTACTGGGTAAACCAGATTTGGTTTTGATAAAGTAACCGATTGATCTGTTTGCAGATTAATCAGGCCAATTTTTAAGATTTTTATTTGATTTGATTCATCAGCACCATGGTAAAGATGTGCAAAAGGTCTTAAGATGATTAAGATTCATGTTTTATTTTAGAAGCATAATCTGAAGCTGAAAATTTTAACCAACTAATCAGAAAATTCCATGTTATGAAATAACCTTTGAAAACCTTGGAAAAGACAAGGGAACATGCCAGTAAAGCATGGATTCTCATAAGTCAGCAATTTGTAATAAAACAGCTCATTCCTGTAACGTGGCCATATCTAACAATAGAGGTATAATGATACCATTTAAAGCAGCCATTACTGCGAGAAGCAGGACTGGATGAGGACCTATGTTTTTCTTGTCACCACGCCCAGGTTGGTGAGGGAGGCAAAAAAAAACAAAGCTCACTATTAGAGAAATGCAAATGCTACCCGTTCTCTCCTACCATCACAAACATAAACATGTAAAGTATTTCCTACATGCTTCTATCAGTTCAGACTATGATTATGATGAATGTGTTTTTAAAAGACAAAGGGAACTTTGGAATCTTTGAGCTGGATGGATTTTTTTGTCCGTTTTGTTTTATCTCGTAGACTGTATTGTGGATAAATTTGAAAGAAATCTGCTTATTAAATTGGCAACCAGGCATTTTTTGTTTTTACAATAACTAGATAGCAGCCTGTTTTGGGACAACTGTGGCACTTTGGCGTTTTAAATATGGCACATTTCCTTTGAAGCTAGTGAAATAAAAAATTGCAGTAATATTCTCTATATTATGCTCTTAGTCTGTTGATGTCCTATCTGGATTTTCTTGATTTCAGGTGAATTTCTTCTTCCTTCTGAACATCATTCGGGTTATCATCACCAAACTGCGAGTGACACATCAGGCTGAATCCAGTCTCTATATGAGGGCCGTGAGGGCCACCCTCATCCTCATCCCCCTGCTGGGCATCCAGTACGTCCTGCTTTCATACAAGCCCCACGATCACTGGATTTATGAGATCTATTTATACATCATGAACATCCTCATGCATTACCAAGTGAGTGCAAACAGGAGCTCCTTCAGAAGATACCTGGTAGTTTGCTTTATAATTTATTGCATGATGTATTATTTAATATCATTTAACTTTGTTTAATTTTTTACTTTTTATTGAAATGTAGGGTCTTCTGGTTTCTACGATATTCTGCTTCTTCAATGGGGAGGTGAGTAGCGACCTTAACTCAGACACGTCCTGTTTTTATAGCTCAAGAAATTCATTTTCAGGTTATGCAAAACAAAAGGCTACCTAATTAGTCTACCAAAAATAGCGAAAGTTTTTAAATCCACATATGACCCTAGAGCCTAAACCCTTAAACATTAATAACACTATTACAGAAAACAATTGAAACTGTAACATTTTAAAAGCTTGATGGGCCTTGATGCCTTTAAGCAAACCAAATCACCCCTAACTGATTTTAATACAGCCAAATTCCGTTAATGATCTAATGCCAGTTGGGAAAGATAGTAATTCCCAAAAGCGCAGCCAATTCCACCAGATTTTTGTACAATCCCTCATCATAAATTCAAAATAAATTCAACCATTTTTTCAATTTTAAATAACCCTTGTGAAAGGATTAAACGTTAGTCCAGATCTACAATTTTCTGCGAATAGGCATCTCAAATATGTGATGTGCCTGTTTTTAGCTACATAGCAAACCAATATGAACGCGAAGCACAACACTCTTTAAAAACTGGAGATGTTTATTTCAATGACAGCTCATTAACAACTTCTATGGCTGTATTAAGTGGGGGACATTTTAAGCCAGACTCACCTATCTTGTATCATGTAAATTTCAGTTCCGTCAGTGTTATCTTTCACCAAAAAAAGTGATCAGTCAAAGCTGATTTACAAAAATAAGTTTATTTTACTACTACTCTAAGTGATTTATATGAATAAATATTATAAGTAACAAGTACAATCTGAAGAAGTAATAATTATTTTCTGACAATGCATTACAATTTGAGTTTGCTCTTTTTGGACTTTTTTTTGCTTTGACTTCAGATTTTTTGGCAGAAATTCCAAATCATTTTTAAGTTTTTAATTAAGCTAATTTTGCAACAGCAAATATGTTATCTTATTTCAAATCAACTTATGTGCACAGCATCTATTTGTAAAATATCTAAACAAAGTTATTTGGATGGATATATAGTATAGTAGCTAAATGTGTGAGAATATTCAAAAAACAGAATTTACAATTCAAGGTAAAGTAAAGCAAAACAAAACAAAACAAAACAAGACAAACAGTGAACAGTACATGTTCTTCTCCTCTTTCTAGGTTCAGACTGTTCTCAGGAGACAATGGAATCTACTGCGGATGCAGTCTGCTGGTACTTTTGCCAACCCCGAGTTTTTCCGCTCAGCCTATTACGTGGCATCGTCGCTCACCGAAGTCCATCGCTGCTATAGTATTGAAAGCCACACCGAGCACATAAACGGCAAGAGCTACTCGGACATATTCAGATCAGAAAGCCCTTATGTGTAAAAAAAAAAGAGTTAACATTCAACTCTTAAACTTTTCAAAGAGAGGAGCTTTCTTTGAGTTTTGGACTTGGTCAAGACAACTAGCTCAGAACTAGCTCTCTTGAAAAATAGACCTGTCAGACATGAGCAACATAAATAAATAAATAAATAATCAGGAGTCTACTCGTTTTTCATCTTGTGGAAGCTAGGGGAGACGTCGTTATCAAAGATACCCAAGCTCCGGCTTACTTCATCAATGAACACAGCAAAACCGCAATGACTGCAAGAGTTCTTGGTTAACAGGAAGCTGTCCTGTTGTAATGAAAGTATTGATCTCTGAGTATTTTAACAGAACTGATATAAATAAAAAATGTTTAAGTCATGAAATTATTACAAAGGGCCATGCAAAAAAAGTAACAAAGCATTTGGGCGCATCTGCTTTGCATATTTTAGCAGACTTGACCAAACTAGAAGTACTAGCTCTTATGGGTTGCACACATGGAGGCAAAATATAGTGATTAAGTGAAACAAATATAAGTGAACTGTGGGAGAATAGTGTGAAGTTGAGCAAAATGTCACAATAAGGAAAAGAACATAATGAATCCCGAATGGATTCACTCCTCATGTCAATCTATGTGGCATTTCTATATGAATAATTAAAGTTTTCATTGCATCTTCAAAGCTGAACTTAAGCTGTAGTTCAGTGCATTACTATTTAAACAAAAGCTTTATCCCATTGATTTAGAAGCACTGTTTGTATTTTATACGTTTAATTTCGGTTTATTTTGTTTTCAATTGTTTCTAAAATTCCAAATGCTGGAGAAATTAAAGGGGAGGGAGATGGTATATATGTACATATGTTTGATTTGTTTTTTATAAATATACCATATATTAAGGCTCCTAGTATGTATTTGTACAGTTTATTGACACAAGTCAATTTTCCAGGAAGCTTTGAATACACTGTATTGCAGATCATGCTGTCTTTTTGAAAATAAAGACTGATTCTGCAGATATTTTTTTATTAATGGAACTACTTTAAGAAAACACTTTGAGGGGCAACGTCTGCTGCTTTAACTGTTTTTCTGGATTCACCTCCATATTCTCCAAAGAGTAGGAGTTGGATGGCAACCACAGAAAAGGATATGCTGTGTTGGATTAGCCTCATTAGTCGAAACTGGGAATGCTAGAGCTAAGTTTTGGTTTTCACTCAGAATTCCCTGAGGGTTTGCTAATTGTTTTCAGCAACAAGAATTACTACTGTTAGCAGTACTCATGTTCACAAATAGGGACAGTACTGTTTAACGTACAATCAGAAGTGCCAGTGAAAATATTCATTACAGCAAATTTCAAAATGTATGTACACGCAACAGACATTCTGAATTTGAACTGGGCCAGCTTTCCAAGTTTAGCTTTCCCAGTCAGAATTCCAGAATTAGAGACTTGAGTCTGTGACTTAAACTCAAGTCACACTTAATGAATGGTTATACATTCACTTAACAGCTGTTTCAAGAATTCAGCCCCAACAAACGTCCCTTTTGCTTTTATACCTTCTCTTGAGGCACAGTTGAGATGCTGCAGTTCCTATTTTAAACAGTAGACTGATAAAATCTGCCTTTATCCAACAACAGGTAGCAGAAGAGGAATAAATAGAGGAAGTGCATTCCTAGTACAACTCTTAATACAAAGTTTTTTGGAAGACAGATCCACCATAATGAAGAATAAATTCAGAAATAAATAATTAGCATAATAAATTAATTACTGGCCTAATAAATAGTTTAACAAATTAATTAAAGGGCCATTAAATACAACAAAGTACAAAATAAAATTACAAAAAGATGTGAATTTGTTATATATTATTTTCCCCAGCCCTTTTAGATTTTTTTGATTTATTTCCTCACAAATATTTTTACAAAAAGGTTTATACTTAAAATATATTAATTTTTTTTTGATTAATTTTGTGTCCTTTTAATTCCTAATATGTCCCTAAGGTATATTTTTCCCCAATGGATTTCCCTGAGCCCATTTATTCCGATCTTTCTTTTTTTAATTCCTTGGTCGCTGTTTTGTTTACGTAAAAATAAAGGGAGGAGGGACTCAGGTAGAGGGCGGAGTCTTTGGTTCAGCATCACCACCTCAGTTTCTTGCCTATTGGCTGAGGTCAAGCCTCCAGGGAGTAGGTGCTGAGCCATGATTTTGAAAGAAGCTGGTAGAAGCAGCTAACTTCTGCCAATGTGTTACTGAAGAATTTAGGCGCTTTGTGGATTTGGTAGTAGATACAGGAGTTGGACAATGAAACTGAAACACCTGTCATTTTAGTGTGGGAGGTTTCATGGCTAAATTGGACCAGCCTGGTAGCCAGTCTTCATTGATTGCACATTGCACCAGTAAGAGCAGAGTGTGA
>JAHUTJ010075019.1:0-20912 GCA_036250325.1 Characodon lateralis | reverse complement strand
TTTATGAGATTTTCCTGATTTCCTCCTTTTAGATTATTTTTTAACCTATTCAATTTTGGCTGTGGGCGAGACACTGTCTTAATAGGGTAATGGCTGGGTAGCAGTACAGAAGCTGCAGAGAGGAGTGATGAACTACGACCCTGCTTCCTGGTCTGAACCCTGGGCTGTCAGAGTTTTGGAGAACTAATAAATTCGGCCAGATTCCTAGAAAGAAGAGCTGCTCCATCCAAAGTGGGATGGATGCCGTCTCTCCGGATCAGACCAGGTTTTCCCCCAAATGTTCGCCATTTATCAATGTAACCCACATCGTTTTCTGGACACCACCTAGACAGCCAGCGGTTGAATGACAGCATGCGGCTAAACATGTCGTCACTGGTCAGATCGGGGAGGGTACCAGAGAAAATTACGGAGTCCGACATTGTTTTGGCAAACTTACACACCGAAGCACCACTAACTTTGATGACCTCCGATTGACGTAACCGGGTGTCATTACCGCCAGCGTGAATAACAGTCTTACTGTATTTACGCTTATCCTTAGCCAGCAGTTTCAGGTAGGATTTGATGTCGCCCGTTCTGGCCCCTGGCAGACATTTGACTATGGTCGCTGGTGTCTCTAGTGCCACGTTTCTGACTATGGAGCTGCCAATTACCAGAGTTGGCTTCTCAGCGGGTGTGTCGCTGAGCGGGGAAAATCTGTTAGACATGCAGATGGGTTGGTGGTGACCTGTGGGCTGGGATCTATGATAGCCATGGTCTTTTCTTTTGCTGTAGGGTCACAAACATCCAGTGTATGGAAACACAATAAATACAGCAAGAGTTTATTATGAAGATTCTCGTTGTTGTTCCAGGGGATGGACTAAAAACGTTTTCTAGACCAGGTGTCTATCTATCGAACCACCTGTTTGTTTCTATTTTTAGGTTTTAAAATAAAGAAAAACATAAAATGTTTGAAAAAAGAGGATGGATACATTTTCCTCTATGGGATATTGATGTTTGTGGAAAATTATTTAACGAATGAACTGAAAAAGATCTAAAAATACTTTTACTTGTACTTTTAATGTAATTTTGTTATGGAAATACAATGCAATTACTCTATGAAAAAAACTGCCAAAACTACTAAAACTGGCATTTTATATCTACATTTAAAAACACAATTTGGTTCTTGACACGTCGTGCTTCAACCCCCTTTTTCCCTGAATGAGAAAAGTGCCGCTGGAGACAATTTTTTCCTTCATTATTCAACATTAAAAAATAAAAATGACTCTCTTTGTCATTAAATTCCACCATAAGTGTTTGAATATCTGACGGGCATTTATTTGTGTTTCTTGTGGAAATTCTTCACAACCTGATCCATAGCACAAACAATCCCCCTCCTTGCCTCTCCCTCCGGCTCCTGCTCCTCACGCTGTGCAGAGCCCCAGACTAAACTCCTCTGAACCGCAGGATCAGGCAGACAAGTAACACAGAACAATGCTTGTGTGTCATCCATAAAAAAAATTTTTACTGCTCGCCACAGGAGGTTTCTCCACAGGTGCAGCAAGGAGAACTATAGCTTTAGCTGTATATATAAAGTGTATGGGACCATTGCGGTTTGAAGAAAGGTGCTTGACAAATGCCCAAAGCTCAGAGATGGAATGCCATCTGGACATGTTTACAAAGAAATGTGTCTTCTTAAATGCACAGTTGGGGTATTTTGTGAAATATGTGGAAATATTTTAAAGTTATTACGATATCGATAGGTAGGAAACCAGGGGTTAAGTGCCTTGCCCAGGGGCATTTAGACATGTGGCAGGATGAAGGAGGAATCAAACCCGGACTTTCAGATAGCGTTTCGGGATCCGGTTCTCAAATACCCCGGACTGGTGACGCACGTTTCCACCAACGAAAAGAGCATTATATAACTACTCGTTTCTCTTTCACTTGCAGATACTGAACATATGCAAGTGAAAACATTGTACATAACATTATTCTTGTGCGGATTCGCCGTCTCTTTTTGGCATTAACTTTAGTTTATGGATGCTCTCTTTTTGCATTAGAAGCAACGTTGCACACAGCTTAACAAGCTCAGCTGTCTCACAGCCACACTTCCTCCCCCTGCGATCTGTAACCAAGCATGATGACTCATGCTTGGTTACCAAAACTGGTGGAAACACGCATCAGTGCAAGCAAGTTGTGAGGACAACAGTGACAGTTTCCAACAGTGTAATTGGTCGCAGCATAGGAGACCTGCTGGATTCATTATTTAAACACAAGAGGGTTTTAGCTTCATGTTCGTTTGCAGAAATGACTGCTCACCACATGTTCTTGGTGGTAGCGTGTCGCATCATGCCTCATCATTGTTGGATGTGTCAGCAAGATTCAACCAGCCAGTGTGAAACTACAGTTAACTGGAAGGGATCTGACTCAGAGAGCATTATGGATTGCAATCAGATTACTGGGTGTTTAAACAAGTGCAAATGTGTTTCATACAAACCTTCAGCAACTAAAGGAAACGCTTAAACTTAAACTGGCATCTTGAAAACTTTGTGCACAAGTGCAATGAGAGGCAAGATGACTGGGAGTACAGTAGGGCTTAATATCAGAAGACATGCAAGTATTTTCAGTTTATGTAACATAGTGCTACTGTTTCTGAGGAGGATATTTGAGTCAGTCGTTCCTCTCAGTTTTTCCTCAGATCTCTTTAGCTGCACTCTGTTTTTAAATCAGCCATTTGTTTTCACTCTAGTTCATTTTCAGTCAGGTCCTCCTGTTAGCATTTCAGAAACTGCTGATCTACTGGGATTTTTACTTAGAACCATCTCTCAGGTTTAGAGGAATGGTCTGGGAAAGCATAAACATTCAGTGAGCAGTGTGCAGAATAGCATCTCTGAATAAACACAAGGGAAAACCTTGAATGCGACAGGGGAAAAAATTTAATGGAAATAAAATAATAAATATAAACATATATAGGAGAATAATGTATATTATAATATATAATATATATTTTTTTTAAATGTGCAAGATACACATTTTATAGTTTCGTTCATGGATGTTGTCTGATTAATGATTTACACTGGAAGACACAAGCCAGCTCTTCTGATTTACTACAAAGCATCGGCTCCCAGAGCCGCATCTTTTGCTTGCTCATGACACATCCACTGATAAAATCTGTTGATTAAATCCAGCTTTTTTGCAAGCTTTCAAAGCGTGAGTTGATAATAATTGCACGACTTGGAGTCAAAAAATAAATAAATAAATATGTTTTAAAAAGGACCCCCCTTTTTTTCATTGGCTTGACTGGTTAGATTTAATACTTTAAATCTGACAATACTGAATGCCAAGACTGTTTTCACATCATCATCATGTCATCATCAAATCCAGCTTGACGCTGTCATGTCTGAGTTTTTGCTTATGCAACCACAAAACCGCAAGGTCCTCTGGTCACCACGGCGACAGGTAACAATAACCGTCAGGTGAAAGCTCCTGGATCCCACATCTGCAATGGAGGTCCTGAACATAGCCCAACAGATTCCAGCTCACCATCGCCGCCCGTTTAAGTTTAGTAGGTCTGTCTGTGAGTCTCCCTTGCTAATGAATCCATCTCACTACCAGATGGTGATCAATTGACAGCTCTGCCACTCTCTTTGCCTGAGTGTCGTAACTCTGATTTCAAGTGATTTAATTCAGTTAAATTCAGTTTATTTATAATCATAGATGAAAGATTCCAAGTGAAGTTCAGTTCAATATTCAACTTGAATGAGCGTGTTGCGACAGTGAACAGTCGCTTGCACTTTGTCGTTGACTTTCCAGCAATCCCTCATTCTGAGCATGCATGTAGCAGTGAAAAGGAACTCTCCCCTTTAACAGGAAGAAACCTCCAGCAGAACCAGGCTCAATGTGAGCTGCCATTTGCCATGACTGACTGGGGGTTTGAGAGAACAGAGCATTTACAAAAAAAATCATGGAAGCACTGATCCAGGAGTAGTTTCTATGTGAAAGAAAATAACATTAAAGGCAGTAGCTTCCAGTAGCTTCATCTAGGAGAGAAACACAGCTAAGCAGATAAACTCTGAGCCACTTTTCAAGTCTAGGGTATGAAAGAGAGCACATACAGTTAGTCACAGTAGAAGCTCAGCCGGTAGCTATATCTAATAGAGAGACAGGATTAAACTCTGAAAGACAAGGTCAAGTCTATCATATGTAGGAGGAGAACATTATGTTATTGGCAGCAGCAGCTCAGCTGCCCCCTTCAGGAAGGTATAACAGCAAACACAGAGCCATACCAGGTGTAGTGAGTGAAAGCGGTCATTATGTCATCCAGCAGCCTGAGCCTATAGCAGCATAATTACAGAGATAGCTCAGGACAACCTAAGCCACTCTAACTATAAGCTTTATCAAAAAGGAAAGTTTTAAGCCTAGCCTTAAAAGTAGACAGGGTGTCTGCCTCACAGACTAAAACTGGGAGCTGGTTCCACAGGAGAGGAGCCTGATTACTAAAGGATCTGCCTCCCATTCTACTTCTAGAGACTCTAGGAACCACCAGTAACGAGTCCTCTGTTAGGAACATATGGAACAATCAGATCTCTGATGTATGATGGAGCTAGATCATTAAGGGCTTTATATGTGAGGAGGAGAATTTTAAATTCTATTCTGGATTTAACAGGGAGCCAATGAAGGGAAGCTAAAATAGGAGAAATATGATCTACATTTTTAATTTTCATCAGAACTCTTGCTGCAGCATTTTGAATCAGCTGAAGGCTTTTAACTGCATTTTGTGGACATCCTGATAGTAACGAATGACAATAGTCCAGCCTTGAAGTAACAAATGCATGGACTAGTTTTTCAGCATCACTCCTAGATATTTCTAATTTTGGCAATGTTCTGGAGGTAAAATTTTGATCGTGGAGCTTTGATATTTTGTGACCTGGTACAAAGTGCACCACCTTGTGTTTAAACATGTTCTTTATGGACATCCCCTGCCTCACGCGAAAGTCCAGTAACACGATGCTGCTGAACGGGAGCAGGTATGCTTCATTTATGGGTCAAAGCTGCCACTTGCTTCGGGGTTAACTCATACAGGCTTTTGAAGAGGCCCAGGCTTTCTACAAGGAATGGAAAAGAGGTCTATTGTAACTCTTTGAAGGCTCTGGACAAGAAGTCCATTCTGGACTTCTCCAGAACAGACAGGTTGCCAGTCTGCTTCTGGCTGTAGCAGATCGCAGGCTGCTTGGTCTGTTTAGGCTTCTGACTAAGGCAGTGAAGCTATTTGCCCATAGCTGCGACAGTGGTTGACGGGTGCCAGGACATGTCCACATGGTTGTCACACTAAGAACCATGTCTCTGGGGCCCACTGTTGCTCCGAGATCCCCTGCAGTTTGGCCTGGGACTGCAAAGTACCCAGTTTCCATGTGTGGCCACGGGGAGGCACTGATGGGGTCTTTGTGGTGGAGAGGCTATGTACTGGCAGGAGGAGAACACTCACTCCTCTTCTCAGCCCATATAAGGGACAAGCCAGCTGCAGTAGCTGAATGCAGAGTCTCAAGCACAAAGCAGCACTCACTTTGTACAAGAACCTCTACACTACTGCAAGAGACGCTTCACACACACCTTGTGTACACTCACATGCACACAACACACACATTTTTATTTTTATTTTTTTTTTTTGTTATGAGTAGCTGAGGGTGACTTTCTTTGTGTTTGTTTTTGTATGAATATTGATATTTCTTTGTTTTTGATGTATGTTGTTATTTTTTTGTTTATTTTTAAAGTTTTTTTTTCTGTTTTTTTTCTCAGTCCTTTTTTCAGTTGATTTTGTGTTTAGTGTTTTTGGATTTTGCTTGCAGTTTTTTTTTTTTTTTTTTTTTTTTTTGTTTTTAAATTATAGAAAAAAAATTTTTTATTTGTGGGAGTTTATTTTGTTTTTTAGGTTTTGTTTTTTTTGNCCCCTCATTTGGTTTGAAGACTATTGTCAGCAAGTGCCAGATACATTAAATAGTTTACATCTTACAGATGGAAAGCTGCTTCTTTCAATGTCTTTGCATTTTTTTTTTTTTTTTTTTTTTTTTTGCTTTTTCCATTATAGAACAACATTTTTTAATTGGTGGCATGTTCTTTGGTGTTGTCTCTTTGGTTTTGTGTCTTTTTTGTTGCTTTTCCCACTTTATAAAAAATATTTTTTATGTTGATGTTTAGGTTTTGTGAGGGTTTTTGTTCATTGTTTTTCTGCTGTTCCTCTCGAAGGAACAATAACATCTTTTGTGCTTGTTTCTTGTAGTTGTTTTCTTTGTGTTGCTTTTATGTATTTCTTTGTTATGCATAGAATGTATACAAACAAGCCAATTTTGATGGCAACCATATACTGAAGTTTTAGGTGTCCAGGTGCATCTTTAAATGTATTTTTATGTTTCTCCAGTCTGAACAGTATTCCATTTTTTTTTTTTAAATCAATACATTCTTTCTTGAGGACAATTTACATTGGCCAATTACCCTAACTTATATGTTTTTGGCAATGTGGGGGTAACCGGAGCACCTGGAGAAAACCCACGCAAACACGGGGAGAACACACAAACTCCCCATAGAAAAAGGCGCCCAGCACAGAACCATCACATCACCGTGCTGCCCATTTTTTTTCTAAAATTTGAGATTAAATTTAAAGTTTTTAAGCGTTTTGAAATGGTTCAGTACTGGCCTGGAAACTTTTCTCTACTTGCTTATTTTAGAAGTGCTCTTGCTTTTCTTCCATTTTTTTGGTTTCTTTAAACCCAGAGTGTGCCGTATCTTTTTCCAAACTGAAGGGTCTTGATGTGAACCCGCTGCCTCCATGGGGTCAGAAACTGGGCTTTCCTTTTTCTCTGGCAGGGTCTCCACAGAGAGGTCAGTCTCTTCCATGGGTTCAAGGTCAAGAATACTTGACTCTCTTAGCATCTCCTCTACAAATTCATTTACCTCCATTGGGGATGCATCAGTAATTTCAACAGCCTCTGATAGGGTTTCATCTAAGAGATGGTCAAGATCCATGGATGCAGGGACTGGAATGGTTTTTACAGGGATGGAGACTTTTTGCCCGCTTGATTCTTGACGCCTGGCCATTTTTCTTTTTGGAGGAACCAGTTCGTCTCGCTCTTGGAGCTCGGCTTGCAGATTTTCCAGCTCTGTTTTATATTTAACCTCACAGCCAGAGTGTAGCTGTTGAAAGTCAGTGAGTCGCTGGTGGAGAGCCTCCTTTTCAGCTCCAAGTTTGTTGATAATCTTAAGGTTGTTTCTCATTTTCTGGGAATGAGCTTTTATCTCTTTATCTAGCTCCTGCTCAAATATTTCTGATTGCTGTCTTAATGCAAAAACATCCGTTTCGTACATATTTTTCAGCTCCTGGTGTAAAGCCTTAACCTGCTCCAGTTCACTTTGGAGATGTTTCACTGTCTTTGCAGATTGCTGTTCCAGGAATGCAAACTCTTGTGCCATTTTTTGATGGAGGATGTCCTTCTCAGCTTTAAGGTCGTTGATAAGCTGGAGGTCATTCTTTGCTCTTTCCAAATTAGCTTCTTTGTCACGGTTCATCTCGTGCTGATATGCTTCTGCCTGCTGTCTCAGTGCAGAAACATCTGTTTCATACCTCCCATTTAGTTCTTGGTATGAAACCTTAACCTGCTCCAGCTCACTCTGCAGACTCTTCTCTGTTTCTTGCAGGAATGCAATCTCTTTTGAAATTTTTTGTTGGAGATTATCCTTCTCAGCTCTCAGGTTCTCAAGCAGCTGTTGATCCTGCTTGATTTTCTCTTCATAAAACCTCTGTGTGTCAACCTGAAGCGTCCCCCCACCATTTTCATCTTTGCATTTTGAGCGAAGCTCCTTGTAGCAAATCTTGATTCTGTCCAGTTCTTGTTGGAGGACATTATTTTTGTCTTTTTCCGCCTGGATTTCTGATATAAATGCTTCTTCATTGACAATGTGAGCTACCTTTAATTGCTCAAAGTCTTTTTGCAACATCTTTTTCTTCTTGTATTTCATGTTGCTGTGCACCTTGGAAGCAATAACTGCAGGGCTGAGAGTTGCTGGGTCAGTAAACTTTTCTACTCTCATAAGTTCTCTCTTTGTCTCTTTACCCTTGTTAATGTACATCTCTTTGAGTTTTTTCTGCCTTTGCAACTCAAATTTTGTATCTTCCAGTTCTTTCGCCAGGGAGGCTACCTTTTGGTTCTCTTCAAACCATCTTGCTCTTTCTATTTCCAAAAGAGAGCCAAGCCTGTGGATTTCTCCCTGGAACAAATTGGCAGGTTGTCTGTTCTCAATCCAGCCTTCCTGATTTTGTTTAGCTTCCCATCCCCAGGGCTGGAACCTCATTCTAGGTAGGTGGCAACTTGGCATTTGATGCGGCATGTTTGGACAAATAACTGTTGCTGTTATCAGTGCTGATTTGCGAAATATCTGAACGGTCGACTTTAGAAGAGCTTTGAGCTTTGTGTACGTTTTAACTTGTCAGTGGTGTTGCAAGCAATGAGAAGAATGTAGAAGTGTGTTACATTAAGAGCTGAGCTGATGACATCACAAAGGAGACATTAGCAGTGTCATTGAAGAATTTGCCTTTGATGTTCTAGAATGTTCATGTCATGTTTGATATGGCATATGACCCCTGACCCCCCATCCCACCCCCCACGCCCATGCATACAGTATGCACAGTATGCTGTATACAGTTTGTTAACTTACAACCCACAGTATAATACTTATTTTGAACAGGAGAAGCTTTCAGTTTGGACTTACTGTGTTAAATAAAAAAGTACTCTTGTGTCTAATTTTTAAATGTGGAATAAGACATACTGTAATTTATAAGCTTTAATATGACCTTATCAGCATTGTCATGGTAACAGGATTGCTTGTTGTGCGGTCAGCCATTATGATCTTGGCCATTTAAGGCAGTGATGTCCAAAGTGCAGCCCCAGGGCAATTTGTGGCCCTTGGATTAACCGTGTCTGGTCCCCAACGGCAGTTAAAGAATGGTACAAGTTTGGTCCTCCAGCAAATGGAGGTGATGCAGTTAGCCTCTTTTTGTTATTTTGGCCCTGCTTCAACCACACTTTACATGATATCCAATAGCTACAGTATCTCACAAAAGTGAGTACACCCTCACACCTCTGTAAATATTTTAATATATCTTTTCATGGGAAAACACTGAAGATGTGACATTTTAATACACCGTGAAGTAGTCACTGTCCTGCTTCTTAATGGTGTAAAGCTGCTGTCCCCTCAAAAAAACTAAACATACAGCCACTGATGTCTAAACAACAAAAGTGAGTACACCCTTAAGTGAAAATGTCCAAATTTGGCCTAATTAGCCATTTTTTCCTCCCCCATGTCATGTGACTTGTTAGTGTTACAAGGTCTCAGGTGTGCATGGGGAGCAGGTGTGTTGAATATGGTGTTATCGCTCTCACCCTCTCTCATTCTGGTCACTGGAAGTTCAACATGACACCTCATGGCAAAGAACTCTCTGAGGATCTGAAAAACAGAATCGTTGCTCTCCATGAAGATGGCCTCGGCTATTAGAAGATTGCCAACACCCTGAAACTGAGCTGCAGCACGGTGGCCTAAACAATGCAATGGTTAAATAGGACAGGTTCCACTTAGAACAGGCCTCACCATGGTTGAACATAGAAGTTGAGTTTACATACTCACCATCTTATCCAGAGGTGTTCTCTTGAGAATAAATGCATCAGTGCTACCAGCATTGGTGCAGAGGTTGAAGAGGTGGGGGTCTGCCTGTCAGTGCTCAGACCATACAGGCACACTGCATCAAATTGGCCACCATGACGGTCGTTCCAGAAGGAAGTCTTTTCTAAAGATGATGCACAAGAAAGACCAGTTTACCAAAGACACAGTTTACAACTTTACACCATCTATAAAACACAATTTGTGTTATATAGTGACACAGTAATGCAATATATCCATTTTTTTCAAGTATAGATTTATGCGTTGCAAAGAAAAGAAGACATTTTTTTCAGTTGTCTTATGCAAAACATGCCCGCACACAACACCGCAATACAAATATTCTCTTTAGAGTTGCTAACATACTAAACATTTACAGTGCATTAAGAATTGCTTGTGAACCTGTGATTCTGGAAAAAAAAACAGCAGAAAACTAAAAGGGATTCAAAGAAAGTTGGCCTGATTTAAGTTTTTCAACAACTGCAGAGTCACCTACTATGGTTCATCTTCAGTCTTTTTTCATTATTTTAACTTATTCATTTGATCAAATCAAGTTTAAAATGTTGGGTACTTTCCAGCTGAGTTGCGAGAAGGAGAAGAAGGCGAGCGACAGTCTCTTCACATCATTGATCCACTCGATAAAGGAGAGACAAGCCGAAGCCAATGCTGAAATTGAAGAGAAGCAGAGAGCAGAAGAGAAGAGGGCTGAGGAGCTCATCAATGATCTTCAGCTGGAAATCACTGAGCTGCAGGGGAAGGATTCTGAACTGAAGGAGCTAGTGAACACAGACGACCACCTGCACTTCCTACAGGTTAGCATCAGTCAGATTGTAGTGATGGAAGGCTGATTTTTTTGACTAATGCACAAATATATTTCTTTTATTTGCCTCTTGTCAGAGATTGCCATCTCTTGCGTCACTTCCACCCACCAACAGGGAATGGAGGGAAACCAGGATCTACCCTGAACTTTGTGTTGGAACAGTGAGGAGAGCTTTTTCCAAACTGGCCCACACATTGAAGAATGATCTGGATAGCTTAAAGAAAGAGGGTAAACTACACACATTATCATACATAGGAGTTTAAAGGTGATCCAAGATGAAATCATATCTGTGCATATTGTTGATGATATCACTTTTATCTGGTAGTGATGGTAGCAAACTTTTTCTTTAATTCTTTGGCTCTTTTAATGACTGAGTTAAAGGGGTAAAAAGTGTCACAGTAAACAGAATAATTTTGGGAAATCTTTATTCCCACTCTGCCTCAGTCATGCTCAGAATCTTCTGTTTTTAATTGTGGATGTCTACAATGTCTTTTTATTGCAGGTAAGAATACCTGCAATAAAAACACCCAGATTAGTGTAGCTGGAGCCTCAGTGATACAAAGATGAAGCTACTTTGTCTCAAGGTCCCTGTAACATAATGTTATAAATCTTATTTAACTCGCTGCAGTATGGACAATGCCCGGATGGATCTATAGTTTAAACATTTGCGGCATTTACATTTTAGATCACTGCAAGGGAACAAGAGCATGAAGATAACTCAGTAGAAAACTATTTTATTTTTATCACTTGTAGTTTTACAATGTTGCCCCCGCTTTGCTTGACCTGCTAAAATGTAAATATATCTATATATGGGTTGCCATATTTATCTCTTTCATTATTAGCTATACATAATCATCCTCTCCCCAGACTTCTAACTTTAGTCTACAATCTTCCTTCTTTTCCATTAAAGACATTAATTCCTATTTGTTAAGATCTAGCTGGAATTGATGTTTTCTTACCTTGCTTAAGGTATTTGCTCAAAAAGAGTCACACAGAACTATACATACGGCGTATTAAACGGAATGACAGTCCTTCAAGATTAATTAAATCACCTCTGCTGAAAACCAGTAAATCCATGACAATGCTTCACATGGAAACATAACCCAGCGCAAACAGGACCAGTATTACCACAAGCACTGGGCTGATTTGTTATTACAGTGTAACAGAGTTGTGTTCAGCAGATTTCTGTGAGACATTCCAGCTCGCTGTTCAAAGAATTGCCACACCGGCCACAGTTATTGGACAAATCTTGATACAGATTTGTAACAAGAATAAATGCATTTAAAATAAAAGCATTTTTGTACAGTTTCAGTTGTTTTCAACACTTTAATTATTGTTCTGATTGCAGAAAGCAGTATTTTTACAACAAAGCAATGCACATCCATTTTGAGGAGTGGCCAACAGAATTGGTTGTCTATGTAACATATTTATACCTCAGGGAAGCAGGATGTCATGGATTACTAAATAAGAGCTCCGTTAACACGCCGATCAACCTAAAAAAGTAAAATATGGACTTATTGTTTGACTTGTATTTCTAATGGGATGGTTGGGTTGCTAATGATTTGTTTAAGGCTTTTTGCACATTTTACGAATGCGTGTTCTGAGTACTGTGATAACAATTTCAAAAAAGCTGTTGATTATGCTTCCTCAATAAGTTTTGAAACTTTGTAATAGCAAAAATAAAAAGTGTGGGTATATTATTGTTATACAATGCATCTGCAAAGTATTCACAGCGCATTTAGTTATGTTACACCCTTATTCCAAATAATATCAAATTAACCTCTTTCCTCAAAATTCTACATACAATACCTCATCATGACAGTATGAAAAATGTTTTCTTGAGACTGTTGTAAATTTATAAAAAATAGGAAACTAAGAAATCACATGTACATATGTATTCAGAGCCTATGCTTAATATTTTGTTGATCCACCTTTGGCAACATTTATAGCCTCAAGTCTTTTTGAATATGATGCCACAAGCTTAGCACACCTATCTTTAGGTGCTTCACAGTAGGGATGATATTGGTCTAGTGATGAGTGGTGACGAGTTTCTACCAAACATGATGCCTGCATTCTCATCGAATAGTTCAATCTTTGTCTCATCAGGGTGAAGAAGTTAGTTTTTCATGGTCTTTCGGGTGTCTTTTGGAAAACTCCAGATGGGCTGCCATGTCTTATTAGAAGTCAACAAACAATCTAATTTCCTTTATTGATTAAACATTTTAAAACAATTTTTTTAAATTGTTTTATTTCTTTTTTCTGACAGAGATGAGGAGGATGCAAAAATATGCAGGTATGAACACAATTTACACTAAGATCAACTTCTGTAATCTTTTTATTTGTTTAAAAGAATGTTTTGTGTTTGACTTTGATTGTTATTAATGAATCCCAAAAAAACCCTGCCTTTTGTGCCTTACATCCTACTATTTTGTTATTTATGTTGCTCATTATAAAAAAAAATGACCATTGTTCTGATGTATCAACCTTAAAACAGAACATAATACTAACATCAGATCTTAACCTGGCATTAAATATAATGGGTAAGAAAATGACATAGGGATTGCAATGGTTCAGACCTCATTCTGACTGGAATTATGTACTGGGATTATAGGAGATCTGCAGAAACTGGAATGTCTTATGAACTTAGGGAAAGTTGTAAAGAGAATTAGTCACAAAAACCCTCCATAAAAGGGGAAAGATATCAAAGGTCACAAAATGGACTATCCCAGTTCCTGATGTTTTCAAGTTCTCACAGCCTGTTAACTCTTTGTTTTGTTAATCAGTGTTTTGTTAAGCATTTCCTCCTTGTTCCTGATGTTGTATTTACCCAGTTTTAAGACCTGGTGAACAACAGATGAGAACAGGAAAAAACGAATTAGCATTTTACATGATAATGCCTTTTAAGCTTTGCTATGAACTAGTGTGCGATTCCTTCAAGTAACCTGTGATATTGCTGATTATGAGCAACATAAAAGTTGGGTATAGAGATCATGAAAGTCAGGCAGGAAATGGTACTGAGGAACAATAAGTTCTGACTCATATGCCCACAGTGGATGTGGTGTTGGACCCAAATACGGCCCATCCAAACATCGTCCTGTCATCTGACGGAAAGCAGGCGGGTCGAGGCGAGCTGCTACACATTGTTCCTGACGTTCCCCAACGCTTTGACCCAGTTATCTGCGTTCTGAGTAAGAAAGGCTTCCAGTCTGGGAGGTTCTACTTTCAGGTAGATCGGTTTGAATAACCCAAAGTGACACCACACCGGTAATGAAAGTCACACTAATGATCACAACCTGCTCTGTAAACTAGGTTGCAGTTGGCAATAAAACCTTCTGGGACTTGGGCGTGGTCAAAGAGTCCATCAACAGGAAGGGAATGATCACCTCCACCCCGGAGAACGGCTACTGGACGGTGCGTCTGAGGAACGGCAGTGAGTATCGAGCTCTGGACTCCCCATCTGTCCTGCTTCGACTCCAGCAAAAGCTAAAGACCGTCGGAGTGTTCACAGATTATGAAGAAGGGACAGTTTCCTTCTTCGATGTGGATGCCAGATCTCAAATCTACACCTATACTGGGTGCTTGTTCTCTGAGAGGATTTTTCCTTTCTTCAGTCCAGGAGTTTTTGATCATGGAAGAAATGCGGAGCCACTTATTATCACAGCTGTCAGTAATGAGACTTGAAAAGAAGCCTGTAACTGAGTTAGGCAGCGTGTTTTGTACACAGTAGAGCAGCTTAGTTTCCTTTGTTTAGCTAGATGTTTGTAACTGACAATTATGTATTTAATGTAGGCTGTTTATTAAAGATGGAGGTGGTCATCTTGTATCAAATGTGAGGTAAAAACAAAGCTGGTTTAGGAGTGTCATTTCAGTGATGGCCATTAAGTGCTGGTTCTAAACACTCTGAAAATCTGACTCCACAAAAATCAACATGTTTAAATCTGCTTGATTTTATATTCTCACTTAAAAACTTCCACATACACATTAATGTCTCCAGACATGTTCTTCTTTATCCTCATCCGGATGGAACCACACATAATTTACAGAGAAACATGACCAGTCTTCGATCAGCTAGACATTTTGGCTTCCAAACTGCAAGGTTTATGCTAAAACATAAAGGAAAAACAGGCAAAACAAAATTTAGTTAAAAACAAGATTATTATTATAACTTATTGATGTCTAATCTCTGTGAGCTTTTATTTCACTACTTCAGTCCTCTCTGTGGATCCAAACAGAATCCAGTAAATCTGACCAATTAAACAGTACCTTATTAAAATGATGATGAATGGCTTGAGCCAATAGAGGTAATTATACTTAATATACTAGAGTGTTGATTACTTTTTTTAACTCAAAAATCTTCTACATTTGATTAAAATTGATGCTTTCAAGGCCACCCATAGCACCCCTACAATTATTGGCACCCCTAGTAAAATGTGTAAAAAGTAATTGAATAAAGAAATCTTTTATTACATTTGTATAATTCCATGCTGTAAAAATGCTGTGGTTCTCCAACATGTGTTGTGGCAAACATTGTCTTTCCTCTCATTTTTAAGAATAACCAGAAAAACTAGTCATCTGTCATGCCATGCATACCCCTGGGAAACAGGAAGTCATGGATTACTAATTGAAAGTCCTGCAACAGTTTTATCCACTTAAAAGAGTTGTGTTGAAACATTTTGCCAAGGGAGCCAACATTTATCAAGTTGAGAGCCCTTGTGGACCACAAAAATAGTTTTTCAAGAAATTAAAATGAGGAAAAACACCCATGCGTGTAGGCCAGATTTGCTCCATTCTTTAAATGTTATCAGGGGGCTAAAAAAAATTATTCACAGGGCTGCAAATGGCCCCCGGGCCGCACTTTGGACACCCCTGACTTGATGGTAAAGTATAATTATAAAAAGCTTCAGTCATATTTTCTTTATAATAGTTGTTCGGGGTAACAATGACTGTTGATTACTCTAGTGATCAGTGATTATAAGAAACCTGATTCAAAATGTAAATCATCTTGTAAAGTTTCTGTATTGTGTCTCTTTTGTCAGAAGAATGTGTTCATTTCCATATAAAACATGAACTTATCATATGCCTCTAGTGTCCTGTTGAAGATGTGAATATGTCAGGATTAATACTGGCCGACAGATTCTTCTAATTTATGCATTAAAATGCTTCTAAAATGGGACTCTACTCTAAAAATGGGATTTCTACTTGTGTGTCAGATGTAGTATTATTATTATATTGGTGCTTTCTTTGGTCTTATTTGTTTTAACTTTCTGATTAAATATTAATTTCTGTCATTTATAAGAACACCTCTACTATCAACAAAATTACTGATTTACAATTTTTTTCATAAGTCAGACTTATTGACAGCAACATGCAAAATTACTGAAAATGGTCTGAACTTATAGTGCCTCTCAAGTCATACGGACCGCTTTACAATAGAGCCACACTCACCGAATCGCTCAAACAAAAATGCACACACTCATATGAAGGCAAGCTGAAGTTAAGTACCTTTCCCAGAGGCACATCAGCAGGTGGCAGGATGAAGCTGGAACTGAACCCACAACTTTCAGAATACAACAAGACTGAGCAACAGTCAACTCGCACCCAGGTTATTTCCAAAACCATTTTTGTATTTCCACAAGTGATACTTTTTCAGGTTTTGTAAGATTTTTGTGTTTGCAAAACATATTCAGTATAATTTTCCATTATTTTAGCTCATTTACAAGATAATAACACATCTGTAATTCACTTTAAAACATTTAGTAAGGAACAGACCTTTTCATACAGTTGGTACCTCAGAAAATGCAGGAGAAAACATCCAACAAGTACAACATCACATCCTTGTGGACAGAGGAAGACATTTCCTAACGATGGCGATTACTAAAGGAATTTCAGTTTGTCTTGAAACCTTTAAGTTTCCACATTACGACAGTAGGAGCAATTCCTGACGTGCTGGATTACTGCAAATTTACAAAAATATACAAGACTTTTGGTTATAATTAAAACTCTACTTGAGTCATTTTGGTCACAGTTGTTTAGCTTTTTCTGGTCTCCATTACATAATATAATTATAATGGGATTTTTTAAAATAAATCAAATAGAAAACGTTTTTCACAGTTTTATAAATAAATAAATGTAGATACGTGACTATATGTTGTATTATTTCAGTCAGATAATAACTAATGTAAAAAGTTGTGTCTTTTTTGTTATGTACCTCTGATGTTGAAATTAGGTTTATTACTAGAATAGGACAATCCACTCCCCTTATTGGACCCCAAAAAGTTAGCTTATTGTTCTCACTAATTATTTGGTATTTATAGAGCAAAGAAAATATTATTTATATTTGTATCCAAAACTGCCCGCAAAGGGGCTTGCGTTCTCACGCAATAGTATTTGCGTTATCTCGCAATACTTTGTGGGATAGTTTCCAAACCCGACAACTGCAAAAATGGAACAAACATTACACCCGTTTTTGAGACTTATTGAGTTTTATTTTGAAATCGGCCAAAACGACACGTTCCTTATTAAAATACATTTCGGAATGCGGAAATGTTGAAACCCTGTGTGCAGTTTCAAGATGTGACCGCTAGAAGCAGCCGAGTCCCTACTCTTCTCTTCAGGCGTCTTGTACGCAGGCGTGAGGGAGGTTGGAACTTCTCTTCAACATGGCGGCGACCATAGACAACAGCAATGCCGTACAGGCGACAAAGAAAAGGCACCTCGGGATCCCCGAGGCGGTGTTTGTGGTGCGTAAAGCCGAAGTTTTTTCACTGCTTCTCCTGTGTGCAATAGAGTTACCGTGTTTCCGCTTGTCACTGACGTACATGGGGCGTAATAGCGGCTGGGAGCCTCCTAGCTAACGTAGCAGTAGCGCTGACAGACAGTTGATGATCCCGCTGTGTGTGCAGGATGGGCGGCTGCTTGCTTCCATCTATGGTCATAACTGTTTGAATGATGAGTGCCTTTTTATGTATTCACTCTCTCTTGGTTTTCTTTTTTTTTTTTTACTGGCTTTCACATATTTCAGCTGGTCCCTGAAAGCAGCTTTTGTGCTATTAACAGGCCTCAGTTTCTCACTTTGAGGTTTTACATAGAGCATTAACAGACCCATCATGGATGGAATGTTACATGGTGAGGCAGAAGAGGAACACCGCTGAATACAGCCTCATATGCTCTCTGTTGGCTCTCAGGTCTGTGGTAACAGAACATAAACGTGTATGTCAAGGATTTAGTGGAAAACGTCACAGGTGATTGGTGGGTATCTAGAAGTAAAGCTCCCCTTCCTAGGATACTCTTAACCTTTTCATTTTTCAGTTTATCCAGAAAGGAGCAAAAAAGTTTTATTTATAGTTCTTAAAGAGAAATTGGCATTGGCTGAAATCTGTATTTGCAGGTCAGAGCTTTATAAAATCTGGCACCTGTTCATCTCTTAGCTGGATTATTAAATCTTTACAAATGACATCTCACAAATTCAGCTGGATTCAGTAGGTTAAATGGCAGCTCATTGCTTTTGCCCATCATCAAAGGAAAGCCTCAGACTGCCTCTGTAATCCCTTATTATTCATAAGAGATCAGATGATTGTTCATCCGCTGTCTGTCTGACTTGTGTCCGGCTGTCTCTTGCAGGAGGATGTCGACTCGTTCATGAAGCAGCCCGGAAACGAGACAGCAGACGCGGCGCTCAGGAGGCTGGACGAACAGTACCAGAAATATAAATACATGGAGCTCAACCTGTCTCAGAAGAAACTCCGGTAACAGCTTAACCTCCTGGGTGTATTTAAACAACCAGTCAGATTTCACTACACTATCACATGATACACAGCTTTTTATTTATTTTAATTTCATCAGCTTTTTCTTATTAATGTAAAATTATATCTGTATTGTTTTGCTGGAAGCTAAAAGTAGACAGTTTCCTTTCATGATTATTTCTAACTCTGCATCCCCTATTATTTGTCATATTTTTTAACCTGCCTCTGTATACATGCATTATCTATGAACACATGATTCTTTAATGTAATGGTTTCCTAAAAGCATTTATTCATCAACTAACACGGTTTCTGTCTCTTTATGCAGGTTAAAAAACCAGATCCCACAGATCACCCAGACGCTAGAAATCCTCCGACACATGCAGAAGAAAAAGGTGGGCTTTGGTGATCTGTTGCCTTATTGTTCAGCTGTCTCTTTATACTCAGACGATATAAGGAGCGACAGGTAGATCTGCAGAGACCCTTTGGTTGGTCAGCACATAAAATGTCTTCTGTGAGCTGGAAGAAAGCTGCAGCATGTTTCCCAAGTTGGAAATTTGTTCATAAGGTTGCTGTCAGACACAGATTATCACAGAAAAACTAACCCATGACGGAAACTCCTAGGAAGAAATATTAAATTCATTTCAAATAAAAGGACTATACCTTCTTTTTGTGAAGGAAACCACCGAGCCCATGGAAACACACTTCTTACTGGCTGACAATGTTTACTGCAAGGCCTCAGTGCCGCCCACTGACAAAGTTTGCCTATGGTTAGGGGTAAGTAGGGCTTTTGAGTTTATTTCCATTGCATTGTTTATCTCCTTGACTTCACTTTAACACTGAATTATCTGAATTTCTGAGATAGTGGCTGATTGGTGAAAGCACGGCACTTGAACCTCAATTTAATCATTTGTTTTTGGCCTTTCCTATGTTTCTCCTCAAAGGCTAATGTCATGTTAGAATATGACATCGATGAAGCCCAGGCTCTGCTGGAGAAGAACTTGTCCACAGCATCTCGTAACCTAGAGACGCTGGAGGAAGATCTGGACTACCTGAGAGACCAGGGCACCACCACTGAAGTCAGTATCCTTCAAACATGCAGTCTGACAAGACTGAGTTCACTACCAGGTGTCAGGGTTCTTGATTCAGCTCCAGATTTCCTCATTGAAGGCGGACGAGGCTCCCTTTGATACTAGAACAGTGTCTTATGGTGAATATCCTAAAGTTTAGCCACTAGATGTCACTTCTTGGTATAAACACATGCTCTATTCGCTCAGTTTGCTGAAATGCAAGGGGTGTATGTAGGTAGTATGTAGCATTTTTAAGGTAATTAACAACTTAGACCTATCTTTTAGCTTTACAGAAGACGAGCAAAATATGTAAACTATCGCTAGGCTGCAGCGGCATGTACTCCAGTACATGTTGTAGTCGTTGGTTCATAATTCTTAATAGTTTCTTAATCAGTTCAGCTTATTTATGTTTCAGAACTTCAAAAACCAGCCTATGGTCCAGTTACAGTTCATTTTAGCTAATACTAGTTCAATATATTTAATACAAGGCAGAGACTCTAAAGGTATAATCAAAAGATATCTCCCTGTTAAAATATAACAACTATAAGTGCATCTCACGATGCCATTGCTTTTCAATTTGTACTGCTGAAGCCTGAGAGTAAATATACTTCTAAAGTTGCCACAGACATGAAATTCTCATTAGATGCTGCTAACAACCCGTCCAGTTCACACAGGCAAAGAATCCCAGCCATCGATGTCCAGAAATGTGATTATTTGTAATAAAATAGAATGACACAGGGAGGTGCATAAAAGGACACCTCATTACAAGGGTTTCACACAACCAGGGATCTCTTTTTAATACCTTTGCCTCCTTATTGAGGCTAAATGTACTGAGGACTCCAAAGAGCTTTTCACTACAATCAGTCGTCCATCTATTCATACACACATTCACACGCTGACTGTTGTCGACTACATTGTAGCCACAGCTACCATGGGGCAGACTGACAGAAATGAGGCTGCCATACAATTGGCCCCACCGAGCCCTCTGACCACCATCAACAGGCAAGGCAGGTGAAGTGAAGGATGCAACGACTGTGACGGATGGAGCGGGGGGATTTGAACCAGCAACCCACCAGGGACAGGACAAACCCCAACCACCTGAGCCTGGGTGGTTGGGGTTTGTCACTCAGGGAAGTGAGAGGTATACTCAGAAGACTTGTCTAAGAGCCAGGGACCACTTGTGGAGAGCTTTATAAAGACTTGGATTTGCCAGGTACAAAAAAACAACAAGTAATGCACTCGACCACCATGGTCTTTATGTACGCTCTCCATCCAAGCCTCCACTGCTGAAGAAAACGCATGTAGAAGCACGCTAAGAGTTTGATGAACAACATTCAGACAAGCCTGTGAAATACTGAGGAATATATACTGCTCAAAAAAATAAAGGGAACACTCAAATAACACATCCTAGATCTGAATGAATGAAATAATCTCACTGAATACTTTGTTCTGTACAAAGTTGAATGTGCTCACAACAAAATCACACCAAAATCATCAATGAAAATCAAATTTATTAACCAATGGAGGCCTGGATTTGGAGTCACACACAAAATTAAAGTGGAAAAACACACTACAGGCTGATCCAACTTTGATGTAATGTCCTTA
>JAHUTJ010075018.1:0-20919 GCA_036250325.1 Characodon lateralis | reverse complement strand
TATACATATACATATATTTGTATATGTATATATATACATTTGCAGTTCAACACAAACCATGTAGGAGACTGAGCAAACGTGGAAGAGGGTGATCTGATGAGACCAAAATTAATTAATATGTATGAAGGAAGACTTACACTGAACACCACCCAAAACACACTATTCCCACAGTTAGACATGGTAGTGGCAGCATCATGCTGTGGGGAATTCTGGTCAGAGTTGATGAGAAAATGAATGGAGCAATCCAGGACAATCCTTGAAGAAAATCCCATTAAAGACTAGATCATCTTACAGCAAGACCATCACCCTAAATTTACAGCCTGAGATACAACAGGATGGTTTAGATCATTGTAGATTCAGGTGTTAGAATGGCCTAGTCAAAGTCCAGACCCAAAGTCTGTAGATGTTCAAAGCTGGTGGAGACAACCCCCAGACGACCTGCAGCTTGTAATGTGACAACATGGGGAGGCATTTAGGGGTACGAATACTTATGCAAAGCTCGGGAGGTTTCATGGAGAACGCAGGAAATGAGCGAACTCACATCAGTCCTTTAACTGAAGCAACTTCTTTCTTTTATTTCATTTTCATTTATTGATTTAGAAAGAACTTTAAAACATCCAAATATGGAGACCAAAGAGGTCCAGATGAGACTGATCAGTTAATCAGCTACACTCCTTTCTTCTTCTCTTGTCTCCTTCAGGTGCTCTGTGGAGTCCATCATCACCTCCAGGTGAAATGTGAAGACACTGTCGGCAGATGAAGGGAACTGATCCAACCTGCTGATGTGCAGAAATCAGCTACGCTGCTGAGACAGATGTGTAGGACACATGTCAGCATCTTAGCCTGGTAATGTTCTGTCCTTTGGATCAGAGAAGATTCTGATGGAAGTGCTGACCAGGCAGAGCTCTGAAGGACGTCTGCTGGATTCAGTCTCTGGATGTGACCAATGGATTCTCTGCAAGTTCTGCTCCTGGAAGGTTTTGGTGGATGTCAGTCAAACCTTTTTCTTCCAGGATGTTCTCATCAGATGCTGGTGGCACTGCTCTTCTCTTCTCCTCACTATACAGTCATATGCCAAAGGATTACAATAATGCATTATGATATTATTGAGAAAAATCTCTGACTTATTAAAGCACACCTCTTACTGTATTTACAACGTATGTGTCAGGCCTTGGACTGAGAAACAAGCACACTGTCAATGTCTCGTCGCCAAATCATCGAGAATAATACGCAGTTGGAAGTAAAGAGGAACTTCTCTGGCACTTTAAACATGTTTTCATCTCATTTCTCTGTCCTCTGTTCAAATTCTCTGTTTTAGGAACAAACTAATCAAATATCCTACCGTATTACTTATGAAACTCTTCTGGATGTGGAAGATAATGTTGAAATATTTGGTATGTTTGCATCTATGGTGGATTGGTTCTCTCAGTGTTTGAGTTAAAAAAATTGAGAACTTTGTGTCCCGAAGATGGAGCCCTGAGGACCACCAGCGACACGCTCAAAGCACACGTGAAACTGTACATGCCTGAAATGCTGGTGAACTTGACCAATGATGTTTCAGTTGGGGGTGGGGGACGGGTTGGGTGTATGAGTGGTTTTAAAAGATGGCTGCAAATCTCATATTGTCCCCTCCTCTTCCTAACGCCCTGCCCTCCCCCTCTTCCCCCTTTGCTGTTTGACAGTGTCTGTGTTTGTATGTGGCATACACCTAACGGTCTTCAATGGTTTGATACCCATAATTTACTTTGAATATAAGGAAACAAACGACCACAACATGGAGAGAAAACACAGCAACATGTGAAATGGGAATTTTATGCTTTCATAGACACAAATATGTGGATTTCTAATAAAATAAAAAGGTATTTTTCTTGGAAAAGTTAATTTCTAATTTTTTTTTTTTGTTGTGATGGTTTGCATGAAAAATGTATATTTTTTTTTAAAAGAATCAACACATTTTTATTTACTGAATAAATCAGCTGATTGTGATCTGTTTCAGCTTAAAACACGCGGTCGAGCTGCCTGCCTGACATGTCTGGTAAGTACTCAGCCGAAAGCATTTTATTCAGGCGTTATGGACCATCGCCTCCTCACACCTTCAGGCTGTGATTCAGATACCTTCAGGACATCTCTGTGTGTTTATCTGAAAGAACCGAGGGAGCAAGGGTGTAGAGGTCAACATGCGACCAGCTGGACAGGGTGGTGCAGTGCATCATTTCATGTTTTACACACAGGTGCTGCTGAAGTACATCGCGACAGAACCAATCTCTGGACTTCGGCCATAGGTATTTTCTTCAGAATCAGTCAGTCAGTCATCTTCTATACCACTTCTTCCATAGTGGGTCGGAGGTGGGGTTCACCCTGGACAGGTCACCAGTCCATCGCAGGGCAACACACAAACAACCATGCACACACTGATTCACACACACACCTAAGAGCAATTAAGAGTGACCAATTAACCTAACATCCATGTCTTTGGACTGCGGGAGGAAGCCGGAGTCCCCGGTGAGAACCCGTGTATGCACGGGGACAACATGCAAAGTCCATGCAAAAAGAACCTCAGTCAAGAATTGAACTGAGGACCTTCTTGCTGCAAGGCAACAGTGCTACCCATTGCGTCACCATGCAGCCCTTCTTCAGAATCACTGATGATCACACACACCAGCTGTTTGTTTCTCCAATCAGAACAGGAGATACCTGAAACCTGTTTTATGCACAGCGCTCTGCTGTCGGTTCTGGGTTCCACTCCAGACCTCCTTTGGTCCACTTTTAAAGCTCAGCTGTGTGTGGGACACGAGGAGCTTTACTGTGATTTATGAACAGCTTATGTGTCAGACAGTTTCAGGAACATCTTAGTACAATCTGCACCTTGGAGCCTCTCTGATGAGGTAGACCCTGACCTCCATTGCTCTTGTGCTAAGAACCTGTTCCTGTGCCACCACGGTTAATGTCTCTATGCTGTCCACACTGTGCTCTAACCACTGGTTATGCAGAGTCACATGCAGAGGCGTGTTTCTCCAAGATGGTTCCTTCCTCCTTCACTCCAGGTTTTTGCTGACTAATAGATTGATTATTGGGAACCAATTTCCTGATGTTCTCCTGGATCTTTAGGGTGGCTCTGATACTCTGTTGTTGTCAGCCTTGCTTGCAAGGTCAGGGTGATGGATTTAGAGTTAAATACTCTGTGAAGGAGTTTCCCTGTTTAGATATCGGTCGCTTCTATCTCCCCGTTGGTTAGGCAACTACAGCAGCCTGGTATCTACTGATTATCTGAGTATTTCATACCTTAGACTTTATTCTTACCACTCTGCTGGCATTTAGAACCTGCCTTCTTCTCTGTGGATACCTGGTCATAGCTGACTTCCTGGAGGCTTGTTTTAAACTCCTACAATGTTCCCTTCTGGTTCTTCAGTCCCTTTCAGCTGCGACCAGCTTTTTTCTCGTGGACATCTTTCGGACACTTATACAGTCAGAGTGACATCCTGGTGTCCTTGCTGTATATCCAGGTTAGGTGGATCAGGAAGTTAATTTCTTGCTCTTTCTTGGCACACAACTTGATGTCTTCATGTAGAGGAGGTGGCTGATGATGTCTCCACTCTGAAACCAGTCTGTAGCCACCCTTGCTGATGATGTGTCTGAGGGGTTCAGACCAATGCAGAACAGACAATCACCTCAGCATATCTTACACTGGGTTTTGTCTTTGAGTTGGCCTACAGAGTTGTCTTGTTTCCCTTTAAGTCTTAATATTTCTGATCATCTAGACGGTAAATGTTTTCGGGGCAGATTGGGCTTTGTCTGGTTGGTCGGGCGACAGAACAAGCTCTTCACCCAGGGCGCCATATTGGAAGAACTACCACAAATATCAATGAAAATATTAAACTATTTACATGAAACCGGCGTGGATGAGAACAGGCAAATTTTTCTCCATGCAGTTTTAAAGCACCATCTTCTCAACAATCAGTGTTTCTGTTTTCTGTCTGTGAAATCAGCTCTAACAGAGATCCTGACCCTGTACCAAGTCTCATATTTCATTTTAACTAACTCTAAATAATGCTTGCCTTTAGTAATTTGGGTCCAGCTGGCTCACAGATCTATAAATCATCACTCAGACACAAACCTCCATCAGTACCAGAATCACGCATTAAAATCAGAAACTCAGGAACATTTTTCTATGACCTGATGATCATTGTGAACCGTAAGAACATCCCTGCAGCATTAACCACCTAAACACATTTCTGTCTCGGTGTAAACAGCATCAGAGTCTCTCAGATCTTCATGTGGATGTTTAAAACCATCTGAAACATGTCTCTGTTCCTTCATGTAGATGTGAAATGAAGATCCTGCTCTACTGGTTCCTGGAGGCTGCAGTCCCCTCTACTGAGTGGCATTCAGCTCTGGAACCATGAACATGATGGTTTTTTTCCGGGCCTGACCTCTGGCTTCTCCTGGCCTGGAAACAGATGACGGTTTAGTTTGATGCAAGAACTTTACTAACTGAAGACATCATGCATGATACAAGCTGATCCCATCACATCCAAGAGGAAGACAACCAGTCTGATGATCAAAGCAGTCAGAGAGGCTGAAGCTGAATTAAACCGATTCAGGATCAGGTTTCATCAGATGAATCAAACTAGAAGTTTACAATAATCATAAATCTGCTGTTTTGTCTTTATACTGTCAGTAAATCTGATAATTAATATAAATATAATCAATTTTCTTGCTGACCATAAAAGAAACAGACACAGCTGCTGCTCCACCTAAAGCAGACCTTGTCCTCATGTCTCTATGAGTTTACCTGAGACAGTGAGACTGAGCACCTGGCTGATAGAGGAGAAGTTATGGGAGAAAACGTAGACGTGGTAAACACATCTGTAGGTGCCTTGGTGGGCGTAGCCAGCATCAAAGAACAAGAAGAGGGCAGAGTGGTTAACAGCTGGCAGGATGTGGTTCTGAGCTGAGTTGGAGGTGCTGAAGATGAGCTGGAAGGAACCACCTTCATACTGGGGTCTGATGGAGCAGATGATGCTGAAATCTGAGCCTATGGGGAGCTCAGACCCCTGTCTTCTGGCTGTGGAGACCCCGTCAGTGGACAAAGAGAGGAAGATGTGTGGCTCAACCATAAAATCTGGGACCAAAGAGGAAACACATTCTTGCAGACACAGCAGCACCAAGGCCCAGTTCAGAACACAGTGGAGCAGCTAACATTCTGTCCCAGTCATCATCTCTGTTATCCGCTGCTCTGCACTCATCCTGGAAGAACGTCTCCAGTGTCCCGGCACATGGGCTGGCCTCTCCCACCAACCTGATGGAGTCTACATATGAGCAGAGACAGACAGGTGAATAATGAAGGAAGTGAAACAGTAAACAGAACCAGGTCTGCAGATCTTCCTCTACCTGAACAGGTGAGTCCAAGAGCTTGACCAGGTGAGCAGCTGTTTCAAACTGAACTGTTACTGCTGCTACAGACCAGCAGAGCAGACTCATTGCCTTCACACAGGAACTCTCTGCTCCACAATGGAGCCTCCACTTCTCCATAGAGCGCCCCCTGGAGGACTGAAGGAGGCCCACAGCCAAGCTTCCTGCAGACCACCACTGCATCCTACAGGTCAAAATCTTTGTCACACACTGAGGACCACAACTGGTTGGTCGTTACCTCCAGTCTGCCTGAGCACCAGTTGCTCCCATTAACCAGCCTGACTGAGTCTGGGAAGAACAAATTTTCCCAAAAATGCACACTCATACTTTACAAGGCATTTCTCAACTTGTACAATGCCTAAACTGCTAATCTTGGTATCAACTAACAGAAAGGTCTTGAAGGATGATGTGGATGTGAAAATTTGAGAGTAAATTATTCTGGACCTGAGAAAATGAGATTTAAATGCCCAAGAAATGATTTCTGCCTAAACAAAAAAAACATTGTTTACATACAAAACTTCTTACTCTTGCTGTAAAGAAAAAAATAAACACAATAAACTGTAACTACAACATCTGAGTACCATCTGTAGCCAGTCTGGTGTCAACACAACAAGCAATTAAAGAGTTATACATGTTTAGATTGAAACAAATCCAGGCGGACCCCTACTTCGGCACAGTTATTGAAATTTTGAATTCTTGAAATTGAAAATGTGGGTTGCTATTATATCTTTGGTCATAAAACTAGTTTTTCGAAAAAAAAAAAAAAGAAACAATTTTTTTATTTTTCCAGCGCCCTTTATTTTCACACTCTAATGCCAAACTATACAGTATATATAAACAAACTATAATGAAAAAGGGTGAATAGAGAAAATGAAAAACAGTTTATTTTGAATCATGCCACACTGCAAAACAGTTCATGGTCATAAGTTGCATTTTGGCTATCTGTGATGGCTGGACTTTCCTCGGCTGTTTATGCTTGCATTTCATTGTTAGAGAAGATGAACGTGGAACCGTCGGGCATCTGGAAATTGGACCCAGGGATGAACCAGATTTGTGGAGGTCCACGGTTCTCATTTTGATATTTATTTTCCATTTTTCTACAATGTTGCATTGTGAAGGTCACGTTGGGAAGAACCCGTCATCATCTGCAAAAAGCAAAGATGAGACCCTAAGGGTCCCTCCTCTCCACAACTACACCTTGAGATTTTGTACATGAACACCACAGGATTGGTCACAAGGTGTAAAAGCTGGACGTTCTGCTAAAAATGTGGACATACAACTCTGGTTTTGGCCTTACAGGGATTGGATAGCATATCTTTAGCTAATAGCTAAAATACAGACATTGACTTTGTGTTTCTCTAATAATTATTCTTATTCTTCTCCCAATAGAGAAGACTGGAAAATGGATTGAAAGACTGTTTTTTTGGAGTTTTTTGTTTGGATTTTTTCCATTTTAAATTCATAAATATATTCAGATAAAATTATTATTTAAAATGTACTCAAATGTATACATTTTAAACTTTATGGTTGAGCTTTTGCATTTAAAACCCGCTTTAATCATATTCTGAAGTATGAAGCGAAGATAAAAACTGAGTGCTGAATATGTGGTTTCATGAGCCCTGAACTTTATATCAACTAAACAGTTTCCATCCTGAGAAATATTTATCTGGGCTTATGGTTGAGCAGCTTCATTACTCTGACTGGAAGGAAGTTGGCCTGCATTATTATAGAAAATCTATAGTTTGGATCTTTGACAGCCTCAAAAAATATGAGCTGTACGTCTCAGACAAGGGAAATATTCTCAACATAACATTTTTTTTGAAAATGCTAAATCAAAAACAACAATTTCTATCCAGCTCTTTGTAAATAAGCCAATAAATGCTAAATATTACAATCAGCTCAGGGACGTAAATGAGACCTCAGTCTATCAACTAATCATCAAAATAAACAGTAAGAAATCCAGTAAAGTCATAGGAAATAAGAGGAAAAGACAACATATAAAGTAGCAATATATTCAATAAAAGACTCTACAAGGAAATCAACCAAAGTCCTAGAAAAACAACTTGTATTGTAGGGATTTCTACCAAAACCAGCATCAGCAAATATTGATCTATGTGATTCTGACATAAATTTAAAAGCAGTTTCACTTCCTAAATTTCATTAGCAACAGCCCTTTCCTCCAGAACCGCCTCTTACAGAAGAAACTTCATGATGCTCTTTAACATTTTTCCACTGGGATCAGTACCGCAGAGACAGGGAAGCAATAGAGCAGTATCCAACTGAAGGGTACGAGCTACAAGCCGTGCAAGGGTAAGCTAACACTACTAATAATGCTATCCTCAATTTCTTGTTTATGTTCTACATCATTTATACAGAAGAACAACCAAGTACAAAAAATACTGTTTTTACATAACCATAAATTTATTAGAGCGAAATAACAACTGGAAATGATGCCTGAGCCTAAATGTAGCCATCCTGCCAGGGAACCTTGCCTGTAGATGTAACAGAGTGGTTCTCCAGCTTGTCTCTTATTGTCTGGAAGACATGGAGCTGCTGTAGGGTCTTCCAGGCTGAAGAGGGAGCATGGTTCCCAGGTCATCCTGTCTCCAGCTGCCCTACACAAATCTGTGGTCACCATCTTCTGAATCAATCAGGGCTGGCTGGAGGTGCATATATGTCAGATCGAATCTTACTCAAATAATTGTGGAGACACACACGCTAGGGCCACCTTCTGTACCATGTCTGCATTGAGCAGTGTGGTGGTGAGGTATACTCTCCAACTGTTGGGAAGTATCCTGATTTGTAAAGTTATGCAGTCAAAAACAGAGACAAAAAGTCATATTTTCACCATGTCAATACATTTATAAATGTCACTGGTCCGAACTAAACTTTAATAATCAAGTTAAATATCTAGCTCCAAAGTAGATATTTTGTTGGCAAGCTAAATATTTAGTTTAAGAACTGTGACATTCATAAATGTGTTAATGACACGGTGAAAATATGACTTTGGAAAATGAACCCCAATTTTATTTCTCATGACAGGCTAAATAACTCTAAATCTTGCTGTCAGTTTTTGACTGTGTAACTTAACAAATGGTGCCCCATAATATGAAGCACAGATACACAATAAAAATCTCTCAGGCTCCCTACATGATCCTGTTCCATGGTTTTTATAGTATGGCTCGGTGTGTTCCTACCATTATAAATTGTAGTTTGACCTCCGGTGTGGTCCCTGCTCGACTTCAACCTCTTCTTAACAAACCTGGTCCGGATCATCCTGTATTAGCTGATTATAGACCTATTTCTAAACAGCAATTTGGGTCAGAACATTTTAGAGAAGATTGTATTATACCAACTACAACCACTCGACTCATGAGCTGAAGCATCATGCCGCTTTATTTGCTCTACTGCGCCATCAAGTGGACAGTAGATGTAAATCAGGTAGTCATTATAATAAGACTGCTGTGTGAAGGGATGCCAGTCAATAAATTCTGAATGTGGTTTCAATATGATTTTAATCTGTTTTTATGATACAATGGCTGCATCAAAAGGAAAGGTGGCAACAAATAGGGGTGAGTGTGATGTCCATCTGCTTGTTACTTTGTAACCGTGCTTTTAATAATGACCTTTTTTTAACTGGGTAAAGCCTTATTGAGATTAAAAATACATTTTCTAAGGTAGATCTGGAAAACTGCACTCATTAATTGGGAATGGATTCCACAGCATGACAGTGAAAGTCTAACCACTAGACAACCACGAAAGACTTGTTCAGGATGATTTCCCCTGCTTTAGAAAGTAGGGCACAGATAAAGCAGGGAAGCAACAGCAAGCTGTGATCAGTGGTATTCTGTCTGTTTTAATACTGTCCACTGTCCACCTTTCTTGGTGGTTCCAAAGAAAACAAAGACACTCAGAATGCTAGCGATCCCAAGACATCAAAATGTGGCGGTGAATCGTCAGCGTTTATCTGTCCATTATACTTTGACTCGCATGCCAACCAATGACCTAGTTTCTGAATCAGTCATGTGGTACGACTGCCTCTCGAGGCCTCAAACGTCACCACATACATCTTCGGCACACGCCTCAAAAAACTCTGCTTGGTTTACTTGACACCACTTCAAAGCATCGACACACTGGCCACATCACTGGTGTTTTTATTTCGAGGAGACCCTGTCCCGATGTCAGACCGGTCCTATGATCGGTGTGCTCCGTCTGTTGCCCTGAAGGTGGTTTTACTCTGCGGTGGACTTTAGTGGAGCGGGATGGTTTGCCAGATGTTTTGGGCTAGAATGTGGCTCAAGACACATCCATAGGGAATGGGTTGCAAGGACACACCAACCTGGTCCCCAGTTGCACCATTGTTGTTGGGAGATGGGCGTTGAAGGCTTCAGGTGACGTTAAATCTGCTCGCCAAGAAGAAAAATGGATCCTGTGCTCCAGAGATATTTCAGAGTGTGAACAATGCTAAACGAGATACCCATGACTGCATCTATTGATGGGTGTGCACCCCCGGCAAGCAGGAAACACCCATTCTCTCGGACTCAAAGAAGAGGGGAAAGAAAGCTAAAGCACCTAAGACATTAACAGCAAAAACACAATGATAAAAAGAAACGTCTTGGCAAGTCTAATGCCAACCCTTCATTCGCTACATTCCTTCCATGCAGCCTGTTACAATCTTAAAGGTTTTTATTTGGACTTTATTAAGGAGTGAGCTACTGCCCTCAATCTAAAACATGAGAAATGAAATGACTGTATATAAAAACCAAACAAATCTCTGAAACGTGACCCGTCAGAATATCGACTGAAACATGTCTGTAATGTGTCAACAGAGATGAGCCACATCAACACCAGGAAGAAAATCTGAGTTCAGTAATTTATGGTTTATTAGAACTGCTTGTTTTTTCTTAGAAATCTTTGGATTTATGCAGACAGAATGAGGTTGTTACATACATTCATTCTTTCACATCCAACCTTGAACGTTGTGCAGCAACGGTCTCCATCCTGTTGGTCTTCTTTAAAGACATCTGAGTGTTTTTCACACGAAGTCCAGTTTAGAATCAAATGCAACTAAAAACCTGGCTCCTCTCTCACTGCGTACCCTGAACAGGAAACTAACATTTTATTGGTTTAATCTCCTCTACAAAAATCAGAAACTTGAAGTTCAGGGAACCGGAAATTCATCAAACTTGTCACTCATAACACTGAATAAACTGACTTCAAAACCAAGCTGTCTTTTTATGCCAAATCAACTGGTTATTATTAGAGCTATAATAATTTAGACCTCTGTGCTCAAAACATTGAAAATTACCTTTTAAATTTTGATAATGTGGTGCACATTTGTGGACAAACAACTAAAATATAAATCTGAACACTGATTTTATGGCATTTCATTCAGAGGAACAAATGCATTTCAATATTGTCTGAAGAACAATAGATCCGGTCCAACTCTGAAACCTGCAGACATTAAACATGAACTATCATAGCTCCTTGCCATGCTAATAATTCAGAACAAATCTTTGCAGACTGAACAGAGTGAACTCTTGTGTCTTTTAAAAGCCATCCTGATGTTCAGAGTAAAACACCTCTCCCTTCCATGTGGACTCTCGTGTGTTTGTCCAGATTTGCCTTCTGGATAAACCTTTGTCCACAAAGATCACAGGAAAATGGTTTCTCTCCAGTGTGGAGTCTCATGTGGATTTTTAAATTTGACTTGTAGCCAAACCTTTGTCCACAAACCTCGCAGGCAAACGGCTTCATTCCTGTGTGTGTTCTCATGTGGATTTTATGGGACTCCTTGTGGCTAAACCTTTGTCCACAAACCTCACAGCCAAACGGTTTCTCTCCTGAATGCAATCTCATGTGGATTTTGTGCGACTCCTTGTGGCTAAATCGTTGTCCACATAGATCACATCCGAAGGGTTTCTCTCCAGTGTGGCTCCTCCTGTGTTTGTTTAAATTTGCCTGTTGGCTGTATCTCTGGCCACAAACGTTACACTCAAAGGGTTTCTCTCCTGAGTGGCTTGTTGTGTGTCGGTTTAAATGTGCCTTTTGGCTAAATCTTTTCCCACAAACATCACAACAAAACGGTTTGTCTCCTGTATGGATTCTGGTGTGCTGGTTCAAATGGGCCTGTTGGTTGAACCTTTGACCACAAACGTCACAACAAAACGGCTTCTCTCCGGTGTGGATTCTCATGTGAATCTTCAGATCTGTTCTTCTGGTAAAACTTTTTCCACAGTCACAGCTAAAATATTTCAGAGTGTTCGGATCTTTCCTTGGGGAAGTTACGTTCTTCTGCTTCCTAACACACTTATTGTTGACCGAACAGTTCAAGGACCTGATGATTGAATGACACGTCATGTGTCTCTGAAGAGAACGCTTGCTGGCAAACTGATTGCCGCACTCAGAGCAGCTGAAAGATTTAACGAGATTTCCACCAGAGCCAGGAGCCCAGTCACGGTCAACATCTTTAGTTTCAGACTCAGAATCTGACAAGGGTTTCAACTCAGAGTCAGGAAGCTTCGATTCATGATAATCCTCACTTTCTTCAGTCTCTGAAGAATTCAAAGTGTCTCCGCGAGCATTTCGATCCAGCCTTCTGCTGGATCCTGCTACTTCACAGTCATCTTCGTCAGTTTCCGCTTTCTTCTTGTCAGTTGAGCTGCTGCTGCTGCTTGGAAGATCTTCATCTTCTGCTTGATGAAGATGCGAGAACAAAGGTTTCTCATCACCATCATCGTCATCCTCACACTTGACAATAACTATATTTAATGGAAATGACGCATCATCAGTCTCCTCCTTCACATTAAGCGTCTCTTCATCCAGACTGATCCAGGGATCTCCCTGCTCCTCCTTTACCAGAACCAGCTCTGGATCCTGCTGGTCCACATCAGAACTCTGTTCTGTAGGAGTATCATCTTCAACCAGCAGCATTAGTTGAACATCTGCAGGGAAGATGGTACAGCTTAGAATTAGTGGAAACAATGAAGCATGTTATCAGTTTTTGACACAAAGTTTAAGTCCTCATATCTTGGATAGTTCACAACATTTTGAATAACTTGGATAATAAACTACTGACTTTAGAAAAACAACGTATTTATTGCACATCAGAGATTAGAGAATTTCTGTGAAATAAACAACCTTCTTGTTGAACCTTTAGCTAAAATTAAACATTTATTTAAATGCAGGATATAAAACTAACTGTAATAAAACAAACTAGTGACTTAATCTCTGAACTCCGACTAGGAAAGGAAACAAAGTATTAAAAGAATGTAAAATAATTATTTTCACGGTCTGTATTAGTTGCTCATAGATCACTGCCCCGAGCTGCAGACACCACAGACAGGCAAACCCTGCACATCCTGTGATCTTGATCCCCAAGTGTTCCCACATTAACCATCCGAATGGACCTTTTTCTGTTGGCTAGACGCTGCTGCTGTAGCTGCCTGGAGCCAATCAGCTCGCCTCTTCCTCCCAGATGAGGAACGGTGCCATCTGCAGCGGGCGCTTCGGACCGGCTGTGTGTCAAAGCACCCTGCCAGGATGAGCTGCTCTCCTGTGGTTTTTTTACTCAAGCTGGACCTTTGAAACATGGCCGACCCAAGCATGCAGGTTCAGCCTTTAAAAGTGCACCTCAGACAGGAAACATTACAAAATAAGAGCATACCTGCAAAGTGGAAAAGGCTGAATTAATATTTATTTAAAAATACATTATTTGATAATTGTTATTCCTCTGAATATCTGGAGCCAAAACTCAAAGATAAATCATCATTTTGATCAACTGCGCATTTTTTTTCTTTAAATTTTACTGTGAAAGCTCGGCTTCTCAGAACCACCGATCCAACAGAACTATGCCTTTTTTCACCTTTTTAAAGATCCTGGCTTATTGTTTACAAGTAAACAACATATGAACACCTAAAATATATCCATTTACAAGGTTAGTTTAGAAGTTTTTACAGTTTAATACAGAAACAATAAACGTTTATTGGGATTTACTTGAATTTAATAAACTGTCAGCTTTTAATGTTGTTTAAAATAGAGTCACCCACAAGGCAGAAAACCTACCATAACTGTGAGATTAACCAAGGACATGACCTCTGACCCTGACCATTTTCTGATAAATAAACAGACCAGTAATAAGATTAAAGCATGAAACCAGTTTGCATGGTCGGCTATGTGATGGTAAAGCAGAGCGCTCTGACGCAATTATGATCGTTTCAGAACACAAGAGAAACAGACCTAAAGAGTTTTCAGTTATAAACATTACATTTATATGTCATCTGTATTACATGGTGTAGGAGAGAACACAGTTGTTTTTCACACTTTTTACTTTGATTGTAATTCTCAACAAATGCTACTAATTCCACTTTAATCTGCATGAGAAACCTGAAGTGTTAGAGAGAGACCCAACATCTGGAAACATCAGCGGGCCTGCCAAACAACAGGTTCACCAAGGACAACAGGGAGGGCTCTTCACATACTATGGGGTCCCGATGTTTCATTGACAAAAAAATATATATATAATTCAGAAAAGGTTTTAATACAAGCTTTTATTTTGAAACGTTGAAACGGCCTCATAGGAGGTAGCAACCTTGAATATTGAGTAAAACAATCAGTAAAGCAAACTCTATTAGGAACGATAAAGCAGAACAGAAGCTAGCTACTCACTGGTCACTCACCTCCTGACCAGTATGAAGTGGTTTTCCAGGTGAGCAGTCCTGGTGTGACCACGTCCTGCGGGCTCCACACACAAAACTGAGAAAACTATCTTCTGTCTGAAGATCAACATTTGGCCGACCAAAATAAATACCTGAGGCAGTGATGAACTCTACCAGTAGGTAACTTTACATCAGAGTTCACATGTGGGGTTCCTCAAGGTTCCAATCTGGGAACCCTCCTATTCAATATCTACATGCTTGAACCTTTTCAAGTGTTGGCTAGAAGCAGAGAACAAATCAATGTGTGGATGAGCCATAATTTTCTTCAATGAATAAAAACTAAACTGAAGTCATTATTTTTGGACCAAAGGAGGAGCGATGAAGAGTCAGCACTCAGCTTTAGTAATAGTAATAGTTGACTTGAAAAAAGTAAAATGTGAAAACAAACCGCACCAATTGAAAAAAATAAAGTTTGATTTTGGTCCGGACCAAACAAGCGGACCAAAGGACTTTCCTGGTGTGAATACACCCTTAAAGGATTCAGGGATTCAGCCTCTCTGCAGTTTTCTGGACGTTTGTTCCAGATTAGTGGGCCGAAGAACTGAGTGCTGCTTCTCCATGTTTGGTTCTGGTTCTGGGGATGCAGAGTAGACTGGAACCAGAAGACCTGCTTGGTCTGGAAGGTTGATACAACAGCAATAGATCTTTAATGTATTTTGGTGCTAATCCATTCAGTGACTTATAAACTAACAGAAGTAATTTAAAGTCTATTCTCTGAGGTCCAGGGAGCCAGTGGAAGGACTTTAGAACTGGGCTGATGTTCTCTACTCTCTAGGTTCTAGTGAGGACGTGCAGCAGCGTTCTGGTTCAGCTGCAGTTGTGAGATGGACTTTTTTTTGTTCTAGGGCTGAAACAATTAATCAGATTAAACGATTACTGAAATAATCACCAAGTAATTTAGTAATTGAATAATCCTTAACTGGAGAAAGTAGACTATGAAACATGCCATTTGCTAATAGAACAACCCACTCAGAGCAGTAATCAGGCCAAAATTTTACAAAAAATATATACATTTTGCATTTAAGATGAAAACCCTTCTTCGTCTGTAAATATGCTCTATCCAGAACTCCTGAAGTGGCCTAGCTTTAGCTTTCCCTGGTTTAATTTCTGTAAAAAGGTGGATCAATCATTCATTTTAGAAATGGAGAAAGAGGAGGGCATGAAGAGGAAGATGAGAAGATCCAAGCAGAGGAATGGGTGGGGCTTCACATTTCCTCAGCCACAGATCCTGCCCTGAATGCCACCAAACACTAAAATGCAACCACTGCCTCCTGGAGAGGAAAACGTCTCCCACACCATGGAAGAGCCAGATCTGTGGTGTCCTCCTCCGTTTAGTGGTGGACAGATATGGCGTGATTTTTGTGCCACCAGGTTGAGCGCGCAGTGACACTGATTTGAGGGCACAGATCTAGCAGAAGGAACGATTATTCTAAGCGTGTGCGTATAAATCTCACAGCTCAAATAAGAGGCGGAGAATAATCTAAATACCAAATAATCTAAATTAAGTGGCTGTTGACTTAATTGCAGTCTTGCAAGAAGTCCCTCCATAAGCGGTCGTCTCAGTATATCCTTGTAGTAAGAGAAAGAACTGATATTAGCAAAGAAGACGAACTCTTGACAAACAGAATTTTAATAGCTACGACTGATATTGAAACCAACAAATCATTGATCGTATGATTGATCTTTGACAAACTGTTGTTACATTAACAACTTAAGGCCAGAAAATAATAGTAGCCTTCAGTAAAGAATACATTACCTGAGGAAAAAAACTAATTTGTAAAAGCCATAAAAATATATGTAAAAAATACATACATGTGTCTGTGATGCAGACGACAGCTGGAGTAATGGTGGGTTTCGACTTATAGTTGAGTCAGTGTTGATTGACAGTTTTGCTAAAAGTGCTGCCAAAAAACCCCCCAAAACGAAACATTGTGGATTTAAATGTGAAAATAGGTAAAACTGAGGTAAAAAGTATAGTTAAACTAGATACTACGATTATTATTAGATTATTATTGTTAACATTTCTAGTTTCTTTAAAAGAATAGGTATTTTGAAAAGAACGTAATGGCATTGTAGCGTCTGATCCATATTCCAATCTAGAAGGTGGTGGTATTGCACCTTAAAATCGTTTGCCAACTGCCCTCAAAAATACAAGAAAAAGAAGTCAGTGTTGATCGTGTAAAAATATAGCCTAAAATAAAAATGACAATAAGTAATCACAGTAAGTAATGACATACATTCATATACTGAAATAAATATTCTTAAGCTATAAAATTCAAAAATTTACCTTCTTCTCGTGTCTTTCATTACGCTTTGAAACTTCCGCCTCTTATTTGCAAGGCATGCTTTGATTGGATGAAAAAGGGCCGGTCTGTGATTGGCTGGTGGCGTGGCTCATTTACATACAAATGACAGACACTGAGCCTCCAGCGAGCAGAGACAGAGCTGAGCGCGAGCAGAATGAGCCGTTTTTCAGAGTTGAGCGCGTGTCCGAGCACCTGTGAGATTTATACGCACACGCTTAGAATAATTGATCCTTCAGCTAGATCTGTGTCCTCAAATCAGTGTCACTGCGTGCTCACAATTCACGCCAGAAAGAAACTGTCTTTTAGAGTGGCACAAATAATGTGTCTTGTTGTGACCCGATGAGCCTTTTGTAAATAACTAAATAGTTGTACAAACAATGATAAAAGGAGCTGCAAGCACTATTAATTACTTGGTACAAATGTATATTTTTGGAATCTTGTTTTGACCCATGATGTTTTGTATGGAGTTTTAAATAGTTGCACACAAATGAATAAGAAGCTGCCTTGATTTCCTGTACACGATATTATATAACTGTGTTATTTGCTATATTTGTACATGAGTTTTAGAAATTTACAATGTATTTTCTAGATTATAAAAACAATTAGTTATTCGTTGTTTGTGGATTTCACTGCAAAAATAAACGTTCTTCCAACTCGGATTTTATGTCTCTGTGTGACTTAAGGTCCAATATGCAATTACAGTAAGTCCAAATACAAAAGAAAGGTGTAAATTCACACAGCTGAGGTTGTCCTGAAAATAATGATACCACATAAGGCAACAGTAACAGCTTTTAATGGAAAATATAAAAGGTAAAATCAAAAACAACCATATATACCCTGGACCCCAGAGGGTTAATCCTGGAAACGTTCTCGAAGTGATAGAAAGCCAACCCAGTGACTGTCTTTATGTGCCTCTGAAGGTTCAGGTCCATCACTACACCCAGAACTTGGTTCTGATCTGTGGTTTCTAGCTGTAGTTCTATTTAAACTGTTAACTGAAACACTAAATATAGTCTGCAGTCCAACTTTTCTTTACCTGCCTTTATTAGGCCACTGCAATGTGTTTTTCTTTTCTTACGTTGTAGTATTGCAAAGCATTTTGAATGGTCTTGTTACTGAACTGTTCTATACAGATAAACCTGCCTTGCCAGCAGATTTTACTCCTCACTAAAATCAGAACAATTTCTGATGCATTCTTTAAGAAGCGATGGCTTTGTTTCCTCACCAGCAACCTCTGATTGACTCATTTTAATGCAGTATCTACTGATAGCATTATTATTCAGTAGTGTCACGTGTGACAACCAACCGTAACCCTGAATCTTTGGCAAGCACACGCTGTAGCCTAAAAGAAACCAGCCATCCTATCTAAAGCTCTTCCTCTATACTTTTAAAAGGTGATAAATGTTTGAATAAAACTCGGTGTAAACGTCTTTTGAAGAGCAACACAGAAATACTAAAAATGTTACGTTTTTATGTGTAAAAATACTAAAACTAGTGATCATGCAGCTAATCTCTAACCACAGTTTTTAAAATGTCACCACCAACAGCGCCCTCTAGAGCACGAGATTTAGTAACCATGACAACTAACCGTGTTTTTTCCCCTGCAGCCATATTGTAGCTGTGTTTCGTTAACTCATAGATCAGAGGCGCTGATATTTTTAACCCACAGGAGCTTCTGCAGACTGGATTAACTGGGTTTCAGAGAGACGCCATTGTGTTGAACTTTTATCAGTTATTTATTCATTTTCAACCAGTTTTGACTCGACACAGACAGTTTTAAACACCTCCAGTGAACTTTCATCTTGCTGATGTTAAGCAGGGATCAGAACTTGTTAGTAATGCAGCACCATCAGTTAATTGTTTCAGTTAAAATGACCAGAAAATGCTGTTTTCTTACTTCAAAAACTAAACACTTTGCTTTTCTTACAGCCACTATGGCTAGTGGAAGTTTTTTGCATATATATCAATCTCTTAAACATTTATAAGATTATTATTTCTAACACACGTTTGCACATTTTCTGCCCTGACTGTCTAAATCGTCAAAAAATGTCAGAAGGTCTTTTTAGTTTCTAAGTTTTAATTTGGAGACCAGTCTACTATTCCGTGTTTGAATTACTATTATTGTTGTTATCAAAAATGTTATTATTTTTGTTTAAACAAAGAGGCCAAGCTGCCTGGCAACATGACCGCGGGCAAACAGCACCCCCCAGTGGTCAGGCGCCCAGCGGACTGAAACACTGCTGATATGCAGTGCGGGGGGGGGGGAAGCCAGTGCGACTGCCCCCCTCCAGACAGTATACTGTCAAGAGGGGACGAGCAGTCGGAAGATGCCTTGGAAGGAAAACGGTTTTGGTGTGGCGTGGGAAAAACAAAACAGAAATATATCGGATTTGGAAAAGGTGGATTTGGGCATAAACTGGTATGTGAATGGTTCGGTTGGAAATGGAGACAGGAAATGAGGAAGACGTGGATTTTGAAGGGTGGACGCCAGCGGGGAGAGGAAGAGGGAAAGGATGTGGAAGAAATAAAATAGATGAAGGAAAGGGAATTGGTCATATTTAAGGAAGCAAACGAGAATTGGAAGGAAGCAGTTCAGAAGAAGAAAGGATAGTTAGGAGGAAAGTTATGAGGGAGGAATTTAAAATAATATCAAAACTTAAGAACGAGGAAGAGCAGGATAACATCAGCCCCATTGTGGTGTCAAGAGAGATAAAAAAGAAAATTGGAGATGTTGAAATGGTAAAGATTTTGAGAGATGGAAACTTATTGGTAGTCTGTAAAAATGAAGAACAAAAGAATAAGGCTTTAAAGGTGGATAATATCTGCAAGAAAACGGTGTTGGAGAAAAAAAATCATGGGAGAAAATAAAAAAATTAGAAGAGTGATTTATGGGATCTAGATGAAGATCTTGATAAAATTAAGAGAAGTATTATTGGTGCAAAAGTGAATAACTTGAAGAGATTATCAAAAACAATAAATGGAGGAAAAAGTAGGCAGTATGTTAATCCTCATTGAATTTGAAGAAAAAGAGTTGCCACAAAAAATCAAAATAGGTTATCTCAGCTTTCAGGTTAGACCTTATATCCCTCCGCCACTTCGTTGTTTCAAATGTCAAAGGAATGGACACATAGCAGCAGTTTGTAAAGATGCAGAGATGTCCAAAATGTGGTGAAGATCACAAGTTAGAAGAATGTAAAGAAGAAGTACAAGAAACATGTTGTAACTGTGGAGGGCAACATAGAGTTACCTATGGAGGATGTGAAGTAAGGAAGAAGGCAAAAGAAATCGTACAGATTAAAATGACTAAAAACATAAGCTATGCAGAAGCAGTTAAATATGTGAAGGAACAGAAAACTAGAAAGATTGAACAAATAGCAAATCAAATTCACAGCAAAGCAAAGAAAATGTTACAATATCAGTAGAAAAACTAATATTATTCGTAGCATATGTTATCAACTGTGCCGACCAAGCCAAGCATAAAACTGAGAAGATTAAAATAATAGTGAGAGGAGCTGAAAAGTTTTTAGGGTTTAAGGAGGGATCATGGGAGAACATAAATAAAAAGTTGGAGGTAGATGGGAGACAAGGACCATCTGGTGAAAGTAGTACATGTTGATATTACAATGGAAGGCAAGAAGGTTAATTGCTAACGGACAAGAACTTAAAGGTTATATTGATAGTCTTGAAGAACAACAGAAATTATTTGTGTTCAGGAAACCTGGTTAAAAACAACATTGGATTTTGTGATAAAAGGATATGATGGTGAAGAAGAGATCGACAGGAGGATGTGGAATATTTATTAAGCAAGGGATACAATATCAGGTATTAGGGAAAGAACTTGAATATGTAGTAATTGAGATATGGGAACAAGAAGGTCAATTTAAAATAATACTTTTTTATAATCCATGTAAAACATTGTCAATTGAAATAATGGAGGAGTTAAAAATATTTGGAAGGGAAAGTAATTTGGTGTGGAGATTTTAATGCAAATAGTACATTGTGGGGTAACTAATGATAAAAATGGACAAGTTATAGAAGAATTAATGGAAATAAAAAATCTAGTATGTATTAATGATGGGAGGGGAACAAGAATCAATGTAAGAACAGGGATCAGTTATTGATTTAACAATGGTTTCAAATGGTTTAGCTGGTAGTTGTGAGTGGTGAAAAAAATCAACAATAGGTAGTGATCATTATCCCATTACAATAAGAGTATTAACTTTAAATAATAAGAATATAAATGTCAATAAAAAACTAAATTTTAATAAGGCAGACAGGACTAAATTTAGATGCTTGAGTCAAATAAACTTAGAGAAAGTAGATATGAGAATGGATATAAATTATGTAAAATTGTAAGATAATCATGGAAGCAGCAGATAATTCTATAAAGAAAGCAGGGTGTAAAAGTGATAAGAAAAAGGTACCATGGTGGACAAATGAATGTAAAGAAGCCATAAAGTTAAGAAATAAAGCATTTAAGCTAC
>JAHUTJ010075017.1:0-20933 GCA_036250325.1 Characodon lateralis | reverse complement strand
GAAGGATTCTTCATAAAATGAAGAACATTATGGAGAACCCTGAGCATCCTCTTCATGAGACTGTCCTACAACAACAGAGTGTCTTCAGTCAAAGGCTTCTTCAGATCTGCTGTAAAACAGAGCGCTACAGGAGATCCTTCCTGCCCACAGCCATCAGCATCGACAACAGGTCTTTGAAGAAACCTTCATAATGAGCTAAAACAACATTTAATTTCCCTTTGGGATTACTCCCAGAACTGGCGGCTTCAGGAGATGTTTCTGTGGCAAAAAAGTCAGACAAATCAAGACCATGTTTCATTGATTGGGCCCTTGTTACCATGCAAGCAGGGAAAACACAGGCCACCCATATTTTGATGCCACATTTTGCTGGTTTGCTTGGCATATACAGCCGGAAAGGACAGCGTCCTGTTGATAAAAAAAAAAAGAGATTACAATCACTCAGTGTGAGTTTCACAGAAAACTGCATGAATCAAGGGTGTTACATCACAATAAAAATGAAAATAAAAGATTATCTTTGAAAGTAAAAACTGCTGATCTATTGTGACTTCAGGCCCAGGGTTGTAGAGGTATGGCGGACGCTCAACCCACTTGTCCCAGACCTCTCTGGGACAAGTGGCTGCCAGTTTGTCTGTCACACGCCCTGCTGAACTTGACTCACGGTTGTCAAATCTCAGCTTTCTTGAAAACATGTGAAAGATTTTCAGAGGAATTGTGGCATGAAAAATTGCCCTTCCACTCTCTTCATCCCAGAGACTATATGTAGCCTCGCCACGGGACCTATATACATCTGCAAATATCAAAAGCCCTATGTAGCGTGTAGGCACGCAGCTCAATCTCACCCATATTTTTCCAGTTTTCTCCATATTTCCGGACACACTCAAAATTTGTATTCTTCAGGATGATTTTTCGATGGCTGGTGTTATGAACAAGAGAAAGGTGGATGAAATGTTGTGGACATGGGCAGCTGAATACCTTTTTGGCCCTGGAGTCACCCTTAAGATGTTCGGTGCTGCTGTCCTTCCCTGGTTGCTATCTGAATTTGATGAGGACCATGCATTTTTACCATTCTTTGACAAAAATGTATCTCTGTCAGCTTGAGGGATTTCTTCTTCTTCTTCATCTGAAGATGCATCATCCTCTGAGTTGCATTCCTCCCCATCTTTCTCTTCAGATACGTCTTCATCCTCTTGTTCCTCCTGAAGTCCTGAAAATATCTCATCCAGGACCTGTGGGACAGTGAAACGTCTACTCATGGATTCAGCAAGGAACCAACTAGGGGTACTTTGATTCAGGGTACCTTTATATCCTCTGTACTGAATTTGTTTTATTATGTCTGAGATTGTTTTTTTGTTTTGTTTGGGATCTTGTGTGATGTGAGGGGTTAACTGCAGATCAAGAGTGCAGGTGCAGGTCAAATGCAAGTTCATACATCAATCCAGTTTCTTTGAACTTTTTTCTGGTGTTTAAATGCTTTTATAATTCACGGGTCAAAAATGACCCATAAGACAATCTTTGTACCCTAGTGGTGTACAGGCAACATAGAAACATAAACAAAAACAAAGTACCATTTTTTCTAATGATTGGGTCCCTTTAGGAAAAGTCTTAAAATTTCTTAAAAGTCTTAAAAGTTGGAAAAAGATAGTTTAAGGTGTTTTTTTCTACACCTAAACATGGTTGTAGGTCAATTTTCGCTCTTTACCATAACACCAACAAGCAGGTGCAGCATACTGAATCAATTGTTTTGTGCAAACAGAAAATATTATACGAGGAGCAACAAACCAGAGTGAGATGTATGGAAGCTCTGTGGGTTCATCTTTATGCAAAGATTTGCAGCATGTTTGGAATGGTAATAAAGAGCTGTCTCACAGATGGATGATTAATCAAAGATTACTTCTCTAAGGAATGCTGTTTTAAAAAATCCCAGAATATTAATGAAACAAAAGCTTATAACTGCCAAGAGACAATCAGACCTTCAAAAAGTGGTCAGAGACGGAGTTTTAAAGTGATACTCACATCCCACAAAATCCTCTTCTTGTCATTTTTTATTTAACACCATGACCTCAAAACTGAGGTGCATACCGAATTCTGATTTATGTGTACCGTTACACCCCTACTAAACCCTCATTCATTCAGTTGTCTACCACAGGATTCATTTAGTTTTCACTTTCTAGGTCCTTGTTGTACGAGGTCCGAATTAGCAGAGACACAATTGGTTCTGGGTCAAACTGCACTGTGAAACAGCACTAAATGCAGCTCTAAATTCACTCAAGGCTATTTAAGGATTGCTTAATTTAAACAACATTCGGAGGAGGGTTGGGCAACTTTTATTTGTATTAGTTTGGCGGTCCGAACACAAACTGTTTTAAACACCAAAGAACCACCTATTTACCATCCCAACAACACTGACTAGCTTTCCTGTCCCTGCTAAAGAAAATCATTCCCACACCATGATGCTACCACAGCCATGTCTCACCATGGTTTGTCCAGAGGTACGCGCAGTGTTCCTTAACATGTGACATTTTGCATGCAGGGCATAAATCTGATTTGGTCTTATCTGACCTGATCTGGGTTCTTCCATATGTTTGCTGTGTCCTCTATATGACTTCTGCCAAACTGTAAATAGGACTTCTCTTGTCTTATTTTCAACAATGGCTATCTTATTTCCACTCCTCCACAGAGGCCATATTTGTTGAGTCAGATTTATTTGCAGCTCCCACAGAGTTCCCATGGAACCAGAAAAAATCCATCCTTTGGCTCCCTATCTGAAAAAGGCTCTCCATACAAGCCCTGTCAGTTTAGGACTTAAACTGGTCCTTGTTCTTCATTGTGCTATTTGTTCTCTGATGCTCTCTAAGAAACTTCTATAGCCTCCACTGAAGTCTGATACTGTAAATGCAGTCTTTAAGCATGTAATAAGTCCAATTCTAAGCGTAGCATTATTTTTAAAAGATTTTGTTGCAAACCTACTATATGTGGATAAAAGAGCTCTGACTAGCAGGCACAACCTAGAATGCAAACCAGAAGAAATCCAGAAAAGGGACTGTAGGAACATTCATATTACCAACATCAATTGCTTGGTAGAATCCATGAAAAAGAAGGGACTGATGAGCAACATGAAACCCACTGGAAGAAGCTAGCAAGGGTGGATGATTGCAGTCCTGCTGCCTGTATTTTCAGGCCACAGGGATATCTGAAAGGATTTAGACTGAGAAAAATAAAACCACCACACCTCCTGCATTCAGAGGTTCTCACAGCCTTTTTTTATGTGCATGAGCCTCTCTTTTTAACACAGGAAGAACTGGGCTATCACTGGTCTCAACTCTTTTGCAGAGTGAGCTTTGTTAAAACTGAAGCTGCGACAAAAATGAAAACAATTTTTTTTTCATGCAGGTTTTGACCTGTATTAAGTTGAAAAAATATGTAATTTTTTTTGATCATGTGCATATTGCAAGTGAAGTTATGTTTTTACACATGTTCACTGTTTGCACAGTGTCCAAACCACATGCTCACAAAATATTAGTAGTTCCAGTCCAGTCTGCCTGTAAGCCAGCACATAGCAGGGCTTGTGACATAAAGCGTCGTCCAAAACACTAAATTGCTGGCAGCATGTAATCTCTGCTGTAGTTTTGACCAACATTGTTACAGAGGCACATCAGTGGTTATATTTCTTGCAACAACTGTGTCACTAGAATACCCTACTTTTATTAGCAAGCCATGAGGTTACTGTGTAAAACATAGTGACCGTAGATGGAAGCAGGTGGGAGTCTCACTTTTGTACACATAATCAGTATGTGCTTTACTTGTGAGTTTAACAGCACTACAGTATTTTAGCTATCAAAGCATTATTACTAGGTTGCCATGTGTCACACTACTCAAACTCTATGAGCCATATTCATGCGACATATTGCCTGGCCCTAAAAGGTCATTTCAAGTTCAACCATGTTTCCTGCGCAAATGTTTTTTGTAACAGAAGTGCTAATTATATCCTTTTTAATTGGTGCAACACATCTATTTGACATATTCCTGTTACTAAGCTCTTTTTAGAAGATGATCTGTTCTGTAATATCTTTTTAGAGATTTCTGGACAGCGTGGTTCCAGGGGTTTCCAGACAACATGTTACAGCAAAACATTAATTATGAATTTAGTGTGCATACGTTGGAGAGGTCGGCACCAGCCTACTGAAGTTGCAAGAGCGGAAAGTAGCATTATTGATTTGGTTTTCCAAGACGTCCTACAAACATGAGCGATAGGGTGGTTCCTGAAGCAAAAGACCCATGAATTTGACTCGATATGTTTTTTTTCTGGAGAACTGAGTTTGCACACTGGCACATTGGTAGTAGAAAGCTAGATAATGCAAACACTGCTTTGCTATCTAAGTTTTTCACAATGTCTTTTTAACGATTTTTGTTTTGTTTTTTGAATTTTGTTTTGCTTTGACTTGTGATTGGTTTTCCTTCCAGTGTTCTAAACCCTTTTGTAGTTTTTTTAAGGATCATTTTATTTTGAAAACTGTTTTATTTTAGGTGTATGTTTGTATTGATCAACTGACTGACCATTAATTGGTGCAGCACACAAAAGCAGCATTTTTGTCATTCTTAGCCAGAAATAAACCAAAACAAAATATATGTTGCTGAAACAGCTCCAATGATTTTGGGTAATGATGGGCAAAAATAATTCTAATTGTTTTTGTCAATTTCTATGTAATCCCAATGCCACATAACTTCACCTCAGTTACTCCAGAATCATTATCTTTTCCCACATGAACTAATTCAAGTCATTTTACTAAAATTCAGCTGTTTTCCTAATACTGCCAAAAAAGAAAATATTGCATCAGGTTATTAGTTTTTTTCTAAAACATGCATAGGCTGAAGCTTTTTCAGCAACATAAATGACAGGTAGAAAAATCTTTGAAGAGAGCCTGAAACAGCTCCCAATTCTTACACCATGATCTCTACAGCAGGCGGAAGCATTATGACGCAGAGACATGTATGGTTTCTGACGGCACGGGGTCTATTGTGCTTATTAAAGGCAAAGAAGGAAGCAGTGGGAAGAATTCAGGAGCGCATGGGCTTATACTTTCCACTGGGACTCAAACAACTGCAGCAGAGTTGAGTTGATGGTGTGTCACACTACAGATAGACAATGGCCCCAAAGACATACTGTGAAAAGCAACCCAGGACACTTAAAAAAGAATAAGATCATTATGCAATGGCATAGTTTTGGCTGAAATCTCAGTCTGTTTGAGCAAGGAGAATAAAGGCAGAAAACCCAGAAATAATAAATACCACCATAGTAACAAGGGATCTACCAAAGGGCATCCAGAGAGGGCAATGGCCAGCCCTATACATTTTCTGCCCTCCACACTGCGCCTTATGGTGGACAGTGTAACAGGTCCAGACCAGAATAAGGTCTAATCTGTAGCTAGATCTATTATTATCCATCCATTCTCTGTGCCTGTTTATCCTTGCAGTTGCCTACCTCCAGCGATCATAGGGCAAGAGGCAGGGTACACCCTGTACACATCGCCAGTCCATCACAGTGAAACACAGAAATGCACGACACACACACACACAGACATGCATACACACACACATGCACACACACGCAAGTTTGTGTGTGTAAAGATGATTTAGAATAACCATTACCAAGAGAGGACCCACCCATGCTAAAGACCCAAGGTAAGGTCAGGATTCTAACCCAAGTCCTCCTAGCTGCAAGGCAACAGTGCTAACCACTGCCCTACCATGCACACCCCATTATTAAATTCACAATTTAGATTTTTTCTTAATTGCGTCTCTGGAAAAAAAAAATAAATCAACTTGCAGAAAAGTAGAAATATGAAAGCCCAGGAACAAAATTGTACACAAGTGAAGAGAATCTGCATGTTTAAAGGTGCTTCTCTCATACGTATGTTCAGAGACAGTAGTATGTCCTAAACAATGTAAAGTGTTATTAAGAAATTATACATAAATTATTTGTGGAATCTTACTTGGCTAAATCTAAGCTAAGAGCCCAGAAAATTAATGATCTAAGAGCCTAATTTTACAGTTCCACTGGGATCCTGACAGCCACTGACTGCCCAGAAAGACATTTGGATTTTAAGTCAACATAAACATTTTTTATGGAAAAACATCAGAAGCAAAATGTTGTGCACTGACCAATCTGGTTTTGTGTTAGTTGCTTCGACAGACTTGACATGCTTTTTACCATTATGGTGTCGTCTGCATCAAAGGGCAATTCCCTAACTACGATATTACAGTTGTATTCATGTAGCCTAAATTTGTAGCTGCATTATATTGAAATTGTGTACCACACCGGTGAGCTTTTTTTTGACCAACATTCTGTGTCTAAACCAGGGATGGACAACTGGCAGCCCCTGGGCCATGTACGGCCCGCACCCTCACTCAAAGTTGCTCTAAGATTAATTTTGAATAATAATAAAAATGTATAGAAATTTCTCTGTGGCACTGACTTAGTTGTAATGACATGACTAGCCACTAGATGGTGCCGCTAATGCATATGCCGCCCGTTTACTGAGTTTTCGTTACCAGTGAAAATGAAAGACTGAGCCATGGCTAAAAGGAGAGGAATATGCAAACTGGACAGAGAAAATCACACCTTTCAGGTAAAATGGAAGATAGACTATATATTCACGGAATTTCAGGGGAAAGCTATGTGTTTAGTCTGCTTAAAGACGCTATCGACAATGAAGGATTATAATGTAAGTCGCCAGTACAACACGTTGCACAAAGCTACATATGAGAAGTATACCGAAGCTGCAAGAGTAGCTATTGTGAAGAAGTGTGCTGTTTAAATGGCCAGTGCTTTTGGTGAAGATAACCTGGTGAAAAACATTGATATAGTCTCCTTGTCTCGTCACAGTTGGAATGCACAAAGATAAGCATTGATATCCAGTCTATGGTAAAACAGCCAACAAAGCCACATGTCTCATTAAAACAGAACCAGGAATACTACGGATAGTGTGGTACAGTAAAAAATCAGTACATTTCTGTGTGAAGGTGCACAAAATTTGTTCTTGAAATTAATGTTGGTCTGCTGTTCTGCAGCTCTCTGCTGTTCTGGAGGCCGATGGTGAAAAAAAACAAAAAAACAGTGAGTTGCATTTAACTTTATTTCTTAAAGAAGAGTTCAACTGTTATATGCATTTCAGCAAGTCCCTGCACTGGGTTTAATAAACATATAGACACAAACATATTTGAAATAGCAGTTTTATTATATCTGGTTAAGTGTGGCAGTTGTGGCCCTCTGGTTGTGGCTGCAAGAACGTGTGTCTATATTTGCCACTGTACCTTCAACTTTTAGCTTTTAATAAAACAAAACTACTGCATAGTTCCTTCTCCACACATTGACAATATTACTGCAATATCAGTGGAAAAACTGTGAAATTAGTTCATTCAAACTGAATTAATTGAAACTGTGATAGGATAATTCTCTGTTTGGGATGTTACTTGCTCATTGTGTCTCTTTCTATGTTGGTGCATTGGGGTCTTCACAGTTAAAGATTACTGTCACTTTAAGAGATTCTAAAATTGTCTAACTTATGGTGTTTGTTTGAAATGGAAGTAGAATGGGAAGTAATGGGTATGGATTTGGAAAAAGAGGACTCACCTTGAGTCCAAGTACAAAATGCATTTTAAATGTAAGTAGCATACTTACATTTCCATTGTTCTAATAATTTATTACAGATTCATTCATTTAATGATGCAACTTTTTAGTATTGACTTCTTTTATTTGCTTTATTTGTCAAAATGGAACAATTCCTTATTTTAAGGGACATGTGGTAACCTTAGCTTATCTGATGTCTGTGATTATGTTTTGCTCAATTTATCTCAGAAGTCTGAGCTCGGACCTAGTTAAAACATCACACATAAGTTAGCCGGTTTCTAGTTGCAAGTTGGAAAATCAGTGAAAATTTGCAATCATTGTGGTACTAACTGCTATTAGTTGTACAATCCAAAAACTCTCTCCCTATATCCTATATATATATATATAAAAACACACACTACCAGTCAAAAGTTTCCGAATGCTTTTCTCACTTAATGGGTCTCTTTATCTTCATGACTATTTAAATTGTAGATTCTCACCAGAGACAACAAAGTTGTGAATGAACACGCATGGAATGTTGTAAACAAAAAGTTTGAAATAACGCTAAACCTTTTTGTATTTTAAATTATTACAAAATAGCCACCCTTTGCTTTGATGACTGCTTTGATCTCTTGGCATTCTCTCCATGAGCTTCATGAGGTGGTCACCTGAAATAGTTTTCCAAAGAGTCTTGAAAGAACTTCCAAGAGGTTCATTGAGAGACGGCCAGAGGTTAATATTTCAGTCATTACAGCTGCGGGCGATTTTAGTGATTCTAAAATCTAACATATTCAAAGTTGTTTTACAATTTTTGGTTTGCTACATAATTGCATATGGGTTCAGTGGTTTTGGATAGGACCAAAGTGCAGACAAGAGCTCGGCAGGATCATCTTTGTAATTCAAAGATTTATTTATAAGGTCAAAAAACGTAGCAAAATCACTGCGGGTTTCCCAAGGCAAGGCGTGGCAAAAAACAAAGCATAATCATGGACGAGAACGAGGTGTGACGAACACAAGGAACCAGCAACAAACAATGACACAAACTAGAGGGAACATAGGAACAACAATAACAACCTAAGAACAAACAAAGAACCCGTGAAGAAAACCTGAATACAAAAGTAAACAAACCTAACCACACTGACTGAAATAACTGGAAAGGAAACAGAAAATAAACTAGTAAACAAGAAGAGTGCAAAGGAACAAATAAAACACAATTAACCACAAATATACTAAAGAGAAATAAAACTAGAGAATCCAGCGAAGACCAAGAACTATAATAATTATAATAATAATAAACCATACAAAGTAATAAGAATACAACCATAAAAGAACTTAAGTAGTAAACACTAAGAGGAGGAAGAGGGAGAAAAGAAAAACATGATACAAAAACCAAAATAGAAAAATCTAAGCAAAAGGTAAACAAACACAAAGCCACAAATAGAGTCCAAAAATGTCACTCCGTGACACTCACTGTTTTGATTCTCAGCAAAAGGGGCATTAAGTATCTGTGTGAAGTTGAGTGTCAACATACAACATTTTTTTTTTACATTGATTATATCAAAATATTGATTAGTTTGATAACCCTATTGCAAGACAATTACCAAATCCCTAAAGGTTGTCATGACATGTTGATACTGGCAGTACCCATGATATCTAAACGGGAAAACATGATAATCATTAACTCATAACTTGACAACCTGTCGTTTCTCAACCTCGGGGAATCAATGGTTAGACTTAAGATGTTTAGTTTGTGTTCAGTTTGTATAAAATCCATTTAAACTGATTGCAATTTCAATCCTGACCAAAATGATGTTGTTGAGTTTTGGGGGCGATATTTAATCCAGACCAAAACTTTCTATTAAATAAAACCAATGAGAAAAAATTAAAAAATTTTCATTTTACTCTTTCACTTTTACTCAATCACATTTAGAATAACACTTGACAAGCTTGGCAATATGTTACAGGAGAAAGTGTACACCTCAGTGCTTATCCACCCAACCTATTCATAAGCAACTCAGGAGCCCCAGTCGCATTCCTCGCCAAGGCTTTTTGTTCTCTGGCATAATATATCTTTATTAGTATAATCCGAATGCCCCTGTGCTTTCCTCACACCCCATTAGTCTTTATCCAAATCATGTAGCTACAAACAGACTGTCAGTAAAGGCAGGAGAAATGCTCTCCGGACATCAGCGATGGATAATTGCTTTAACTTTTTTAACTAACTGTTTAGTGTATGAACTTTGGAAAAAAAAAAGCCTTTGGCAAATTGACAAGAAGCAGCCCACGTTCAGAGCATAGCGGCGAAATAAAAAGCCTCCTCCTGACAGTTACACCGTTTCCACGAGGAGGAAAACCTGCCCAGTTCCTCTTTTCTCTCATCTAGGCTGAATACAACACTGTGCACAGGGTTCAGAGATTTATGGCACTGGCTCAATGTAGCTGCTGGGGAAAAGTCTTCAGGGGTTTTCACAACTCTCCATTTGTTTTGCACATTACTGATGTTTCCCTTAATGTGCTCCGAGCATCCCCTTGAGAAGCTTATATGAGCTTGTTCTCAAGTTCAGGCTTCATTTAGTTTTCCCCTGTTCTTCTCCTGAGATAAAACCTGACATACAGACCTTGCAGGCTCTCCTGAGGAGCTATTAATACAGGAAGAGGAGCTGAGGAAAGGAGGTGGCAAGCCTCAGATCAACCTGGCAAGCGATGCCATGTTTGTTTGGGTTGTACATTTGAAATGGATGAATGGGCAGGCAGAGCTTTTAGTAATGGCTGCTAAATAGTGTTTCCAAGGTCCCTGATGTGCAGCACATCTTGCTAAATGCCAGAGTTTTACCCCTCACTCATTATCGTACCTTTAAACATCACTAATAACACTGGGGGCATTTTAAATATGCACCACCTGGAAAAAAAACCTTTAAAGCTGTAGCTGACCTTTGATGTATAACGCAAGCTGATTAAAGGGATGTTACAGATAGGCCTAAAATTATCCCTAGCCCTGGCAAATTTAGACGTAAACTTATTTTAATTTAACCAAAAATGTTTGCTTCTGATTTATGACATGTAGATAATGGCATCTCTCAAAAATCCATAATACAATGAAAAGGGAGTATACAGTGTTATACAATTAATTTTATTTTTATGTACATTGGATTTAAAAGTACTCATACTCGTACTTGTCGTCTTCTGCTTTATCCAGGACCGGGTCAAGGGGGCAGCAGACTCAGCAGAGACCCCCAGACGTCCCTCTCCCCAGACACCTCCTCCAGCTCCTCCGGGGGGAGCCCAAGGTGCTCCCAGGCCAGCCGAGAGACATAGTCCCTCCAGCGTGTCCTGGGCCGTCCCCTAATGGGATTTAAAAGTGGCATGTTGAAAAGTATACTCTGTTAATAGTCAGTGGAAAGTATTTTCTAGCATTACAACAATCTGACCCTTCTTAAAGGAGCAGGTTTACATATTTTGACGATTGATCTTTGGTGATGAGCTCCAAGTATTTGTGATTGGAAGGCCTCCTTGCCTTTACCCTAAACTTTTCTTTCCCCATAAATTCTCTTTCAGACTCAAATTGTGATTCTGGGCCACACCAAAATGATAATATAACTTCTATAGGGAAGAAACATGTTGGCAAAATTAAAAGACTACTTTAAACCTAAATCTGCCAGAGGTATGAATCATTTTGGGCTTAAATATATCAGTAGCAGTTTCTTTAGCTAACAGCTGCTCAGATGGACCCATTGTTTTAGCTAGCTTTAGCAATATAAAACAAACTCAAAATGTTCATGTCAGTGGGATACAGTATTATAATACCATCTGTGATCCATGCCCTGTCCGCCAGGTTTATGATCTATAAGTTTTATGTTTTATTACTAACCCTTCACCATGTTCATCCCAAGTTACACTCTCCGTTTTGGTCCCACTCACAACCTACAAAACAAGACAGGTTTCCTTAAAATATATTTTTTTTTTATTCTACTGGGAGTGAGGAGGAGAAACTCCTCCAAATTTACAATGTAGTATATAGTGAAGGACTGGACTGTATGACCTTAAGGATTACCAAGGGTTAACTAAGTCATTCCAAAGACAAAATGAAAAGCACGCTGTTTGATACATTCGGATATTCTATGTTAACATGTGTCCATCTGTTTATTATGTAACTTTAGTTATAAATGCATTTCCTTTAATCTCCGAAATATTTCAAAGTGGCTCAGGACAGTTTTTGTATGTTGAATTAAATTTTAAAAAGTTAAATATGTTTGCATGTGCTCGAATGGAAGGAAAACAATAGGTATGAATTGCTAACTTATAGCAGTGCAGTGTCATAGGCACGTTAGATGGCATGCATTAGATGCAAAAATGTCCTTTCAGCACTTATAGTCCCAGACTTGACTTGTAAAACATTAGATGTGTACATTTCTACAGCCTGATGCAGAAAGCTAAAGTTTAGCCCACTGTTGGTAGACTGACAAGTAAAGGTTTTGACAAACAACATTTGCATAAAACAGACGTTGCTTTAGCAACAGTGTAAATGTTTAATATAGACCAATATATAATTGTATCCCAGAGATATGATCATTTACAGCCTGAGTTGTTTTTAATTATTGAAAGCAACTAAAATGGGGACACCTGTTATATGGCTTGTTAGCCTTTCACCACCCTGGGGATTTCTTCACTTCTCTACAAACTGAATTATATTACATCGATATAACAGGTAAGGAAACTATTATGGTTATTAACAGAACACCACCGAACATTACAATAAAATAGGTTCTCCACATTATAGATTTAGTTAGGGGGATTTAAAATGGTCATCATTCCCGAAGGAAATCATAGTGTGAACAAGTGCTTCACATCTTTTTTTCCCCAAACCTTCATCTCAGCTTTTCTACCATATAAAAATTCAAATGCAAAGAAGCTGCTATCCAATGTGGTCTTCAGTTTAAATGTTATTGCAGTAAGCAACTCTGTGTTGAACTGGCAACTAGTTCAACTTGTTTTTGCCCAGTTGTCTTTCATTTCTTGTGTCCTGAAGCTCTGATGTCTTCCTTGATGTACCTAAATGTTTCCCTTTTAGGGCCTATCCATTTTAAATGTATTAGCTTTAAACGTTAGAACCAGCTGAGAGGAAACAGCCCGCATCTGCCACACTCAATCACAGAGCTGCAACAACTCCTTAAATCTGGCAAGAATCCTCTCATTCGCACTATCTGACCTGTGCAAGTATTTGTTTAAGAAATGCAAATTATAGAGTAATTCCATATTTTTTCCTCAATGTTAAGTGATCTGTTCTTTGTCCCCGACTTGGTTTTTGATCCACTACAGCAGCTTTTTAGCCAGAGATTGTAGTTGTTTTAGATTCTGATTGTTTTCTTCATCTTTTCTCCACCTGCCTCATGAGTAACATTCATCTAACTTAATAAACACATCAAAATGAGACTTACACACTTGCTGTGAGTATCTAGCCAGTAGTTCATCCAAAGCAAAGTGTGAAGAGATATAAGTAAACCTTGAAATAGCAAAAAAAAAAAAAACATTGACACTGTTTTCTTTTGTGGCTGATGATATGATGGTATTTTTACTCAAGGTTATCATACTATGAGAATCTTATACTGGGCAATGCCTTCTTGTTGCCAGTGTTCGTCAAAACCATAATAACACTAATATGAAAATGTTTTTTTCTCTTTTTTTCTTTTTCAGAAGCATGGCATTCTGCCTTTGATTTCATTTCCCTCAGTTATTTCAGGGCTGCAAGTCATAATCACAAGAATTAAAGTCCTAATGAGTGTGCCAGCCTTCTTACGTCTCTGTCTTAATTCATGAATGTCTTTTTTACCAACTTTTAGATAACTTGTCCATTCCTCAGTCTCCTCTGGCCAGCCTTGTAATGCTTTAACATAAGGACAATGAAGAGAAGCAGATACATCTTTATTGAAGCAATTATGGAGCAAATGTTACTTACACTACATAATTGGGCCCGGGTATCTAAGCGCACACAGAAATTTGAGCCTCAGGGGGAGTTAAAATGGCCACCAATTAATTTTTGCTGACAGAATGAGCAAACAGCAAATGGCAACAAAGAGGGTTTCCCCAGGAGGCAGTGACTTCAGAGGGAGGTGAGAATAACTCCTCTAATGTAGTCACAACATCTTAGCATTTCCATTTAAATAACTTCTAAAGAACTAAGAAACTCATTTGTGCAGTTGAAAAGAAATCAATTACGGCAACAAACAGGCTAGTCCCATTCCCCCAGACCCTGAACGCCTTGAGTGACATGGTTATAGTACATGCTAATATTTGGCCCGTGTATAGTAGAAAATGCATAATGTGCACTGACTGGCAGGGAGGGGTAACATCAGCTAGTAAATGTCAAGCACACATACAGGACCACACACAGCTTATTAAAAAGCTGTCAGGAGCGGAGAAGAAGCTAACAGGATCCACATGACTTGATGAGGATTTATTACCCACTGCCATCTTTACTAAATGGCATTCTTAGACTCTGTGAGTCTTTAACTAAATCACTCCGCTGATGTGCATGCATGTGTCCTCTGTATGTGTGCATGGGTATTAAGCTCTCTTTTTAAAATGTGTTTTCTTCAGCATCGTTTTCTACACAGTATGAGGTTACAGAACACTCAGAGGTGGCTCATCTCAAACTTCTGTGTCATTTTGCGATCAGTAAAATGATCAACAGCGTCTTATCTTTTACCAAGTTTACACACCATACAATGGTTTTCAGTCAGAGAGCACCTACAGTCAGAGTTCTGCACAATTTCTGACCAGACTTGGTTGTTGAGATTCTTTTTAGACTTTTGACAGAATCTTTAATACTCTAATATAAAACAACGGTATAAGATGCTTTTTGACAAAGCATCTTATACCATTGTAAAGAGAGTTTGTTTCCCCTTTAAACTTGAGCAATCTTCTCTGGCAATATCCACACAATTTTTGGTAGAGGTAGTGTGATGGTGTGGGGCAGCATCTCCCTAACTGGAAGACCAAGGCATCATCATCAACGAAGAAACAGACACCATTGGAGGCCATCTTAATGCAGAGAAATACTACTATGAGATTCTGCAAACAGTGGCCATTCTATATCCCCACTTTTAGTAATCAAACTCTGTCCTCCAAGTTGTAAAAGCTGAATTGCACAGAGACTACCTCCAGAAGGTGGGAGTGAAGAGGATGGAATGGCTTACCTTCGGTTCTGACCTTAAACCCGTTCAATAGCTTGGGATCCGCTTGGACGGGCTGTTTACATTTGAATGACAAACACAACCAAATTGACCACGTTGGATGAAATGCTTGCCACTAGCTGGTCATCAACATGAGGAGAACCTGCAAGGCTGTTCCAGTTGTGTACAGTTCTATAATATATAATACTGTCTGTTAAATTAATAAATTACCAAAATGTTTTGTTTGTTCAAACTTCAATCATCCCATCCAATAAACAGGCTCAAACAAGATTCAATAACAAAATAAGCTGTTCGGCATTGGCAGAGAGGCCTTAAATGTTTTGATGGGTGCAACCTACATACCTAACTCTGCTGCTCAACCCACAAATGCATTTTCCTTACAAATGAGGCACCATTTAAAAAGAAATAAAAAAGCTTTAGAACTGTATAATATTTATTGCCAAGAAGTGTTTTCAAAACAAAAAAAAATCCTTAGCTTATTGTGCTTGGCTTAGATTGTTAGCACCACATAAGCCTTTACATGTCGTGTTTTTTATATACACTGTCACAGAAGGTAAAGATGCCAACAGCACAATGTTTTAAAATGAGTCACACAAGCATTGGTTTGCTTTCCTGTTTTCTTCTGTTGCTCCAAACCTTCACCTGCATGTTTAATGCACATGTTAAAGAACAAAGCACAGTCATGCGTAGAAAAAAATGCTCCACATGAAAAAGCAAAAAGAGAAATGCTGTCATAAAAATAGTGACACTGAGGTTATGTGAGCATTGATATCATATTAATTTATGTTTTTCTCAAAACACATTTAAACAGTTCTTCAGGATAGAATGATTACACAACACACAACTTCAATGGTTTTTAAAAACTAGAATTAGCAGCACAAGTTTGGATTTATCTTGAATTTTCTCTATTCTACATGGAGCTGAAGATAGACACCTCCGGATGAGGTGCAAATCTTCACTGATCATTAGGCGAGAGGTGGGGTACACCCTGATCAGTTCAGCAGGCCATCACAGGGCAGACAACCATGCACACACACACTCGTACTGTCCCTATGGACAACGTCTAGTGTCCATTACCCCAACAGTCATGTTTTTGGAATGTGGAAGGAGCTGGAGTACCCAGAGAGCCCCCACGTGCACAGGGAGAACAGGGAAACTATGCGGAAACACCCTGCAGCTGTGCTTTATTTATTTAGTGATTTATTTATTTAAACTGTAAACATTTATTGTTGGGACCACAGTTATAATCTAGTTCACTAACCTGACCTCTTTCCTGTGTTGCAGCTCTGTCCTCCTGGACCTCAGTGAGTGTTTTCAGTAAGGTCCTGGGGATTCTTGCAAATTGTACTTTGAGTGTCAAGAAAAGCTGGGGGAATATACTTTTCCTGTCACAGATCGGTGTCAGTCTTCTGTACTATCATAGTTCCAATTCAAGGAGATTTGAGAAAAATATATATTTATTAAACTAAAAGAGTAATAGTGTAATAAAAGTTAATGAAACAGCTCAGGACATGTTCAGCTACAACTATATTGCTTTTTCCAACTTTCACTAAGTTTTCAGGAACAGATAATACTAATGTTGTTTTCTAAGTGATGGAACCATAGCATTTTCATATGTTGATAATGAATACTAGGAACAGTTTTATGTATTTAATAACTTTAAATTAAAATAACTTGTGTCAGCTATTTAAGGGATTAAGTGATGGAATTGAATATGCTGAACAAACTGGGAGCAGTCTTAATTTTGAGAAGAAATAAGTGGGGCACCAAGGGGCAAAAGCAATATTGTCTGCTCTTCCCTCACTGGACAAGGTCAATTAAAGAAGGACATGGATTGGCAATCAAAACTGACACCAAAGATTGACTGCGGTGATTATAACCTTGCAGATGAGGGGTTTTAAAGGTTATTAATAATGATTTATGGAATTAATTAAAGAGGTGAGATAGGATTCTATGCTTTAAATATAATATATAAATCCAGCTGAGGGAACATTACCACTTGAGGAAACTCCTAGTGTAAATGCGCTGTGTGCTGCATCAGGGTGGTTTGTCATTCAGGCTCTGGTGGAGTTATGATTGTGATTAAAGAGAGTGAGAACTGATTAGCTGAAAATAACACCATAAATATCATCTCTGTGATTTCACAACTGAAGTTTGGACATTTTCCTCTCAGCATTTGGCCCACATGAAACCAAATAGTCCAGTTTCTTTCCAGTTAATGTACAGATACTTATGTCTATGGCAGAAAAAAGGAACTTAAACACAATGGAAGCTTTACTGTTCCAATAGTTGTGTCTACAGAACCATTCACATGCATTATGGTAACCTTTAAATGTAATCTTTACATTCGAAACATGAACACATAGAAACCAATGTAGAATAGTTGAAGAACTTTAGAAAAACTTGACAAACAGTGTCATGAAGGCCAAGGTACAAGCAGACAGGCCAGGGAGACAGCTGTGGGAAAATTTAAAGCATGTAGAGGTTCTAATAGATCTTCCAAAGCTCTGTATATTTTACAGAGGGCTGTTAAATCCAATCTCTAAATTGGGAAAGAATTTGCTATAACTGTCAAAAGATGCCTGTCCACCTAAATTGACAGGCTGGAGAAGGACAGTGAGAGAAGCAGCTAAGAAGCCCTTGGTACACTCAGGAGCAACAGCAGAGAAAACTTAGGTGGGAGAATCTTTCAATAGGACAACTATGTGTTATGTTCTCCACAAATCTGGCATTTACGAAAGGGTAGAAAGAAAGACTAAGCTTTTGGGCCAAGGCGCAAAATACCATATCTGGTGAAAAACTAACACTGCACATCACCCTGTTGCGGCAGCATCATGCTGTGGCAATGCTTTTCCTCAGCATGGACAGAGAAACTGGGTCAAGATTTGTAGAAAGGTGAATGGAGCTAAACACAGATTAATCCTGGAAGAAAACCTGTTACAGGTTCACCGTCCAGCAAAACAGCATCACTAAACATACAGGCAGAGCTGCAGTGGAGATGGTTTTTCACAACCAAATACAAAACCCCTTATTCAACATGAATGATACAGCTGGCATCACTTTGACATACTCATACACTAACTAGTAATGAAACATCTGTTAGAGCTCAAACCCATTAAATCTACTTAATCTGTTAAATAGTTTATGATGATGAACCGTCAATTGCTCAGAATGTAGGTTTATGCCACTTGAATGAAGAGAAGCCATAAAAATGTTAACCCAGTGGCTTGAAGAGTATTTTTACCTTTTATTTTTGTTTCAACAGAGGTCTTCTAAAGCCCAAAGAAGTGATCAAACAAAATGTATTTTTATTTGATGCTTTTTGCGTCTGTGCTCTGGGCTGTGAATGACCAAAATGAACCATGTCGCTGTGACAACTGTGAAATATATGTGAAAGCTTATTTGAAGATTAAAACATCTAAACTAATAAAGCTAATCATTTATTTTTACCAAGAATAAAAATGTCAGTGATGTTTGCATTTCATAAAAAAAACTTATCTACACATTTTATAATAATGTAGCCCACAAGATGGAAAATACACAAAAACTGCCAGAAAAAATTGCTTTTATCTGAAAGGTTGGACCCATTTTGCATTAATTTGTTTGAAAATGTCTTTTAGCCTTAAAATGAAGTTCAAGCTTTGAAGGTGGAGTTCTTTCTCCCCAGAGCCCATTTCAGCAAGACAACCCTTCAGGCCTGTTAATCATTCGCTGTACATTGTCAAAACTGACAAGACTATTTGATGCATTGCTGCGTAATACTCCAGTAATTATTCTTTGCTTTAACAAGACAGGCACACGATGCCCGGCTGCCCTCCTCTCATTTCATGCCTTTGTCATTTATTTCCTCTCTTTTTCCTTGACTTAGGAAGATCTCAGTCAAACTGAAGCATGGAGGAAATTTGACCTGGGAAGTGATGCTCTAATCGAAGCTGGCTGACCATCCTTGCATTTACTGAGCTAAACTTGTGAGACTTTTGTATCGATGGAAGAACAGAAACAGTCATGTTAAAATAAACACCCACGCGTGTTTGGCCTTAAGTTAAAATACATCCCCTATTGTTACTTAACTGGCAAAGTTGAGGGTTAAAGGGCCTTGCCCAAAGGCACTGCAGTTTGTTTTTCTAAGGTCAAGGTGAATCATTGCCTTCCTACGCAGTGGTTTTCTCCTGCTAATCAGAGCATGCGAACCAGATGACCTAAACCTGCCGGCTTGCTTTTACCTTTATGTAATGAATCTCACTGCCGCTCTTGGTTGATTGTCAAGTGCTTCACGTATAAATGTAATTACATCTCAGATGGATGTCAAACTTCTATAAACATACATTCCTGGGGAAAAGTAAGTAAACCCTCTTTCAACTCTAAGATTTTATGTACAAGGACATAATAGAAAATATTTAGTCCATTTCTAGTTCGATAATTATTAAAATTAAACTTTGACCGTACTAAAATACACACAAGATTCCGCATTGGTATTATTTATTGGAAAATCTGGTAAATCTGTGTGAAAAACTAAGTACACCAATATTTTAGCAGCTTTGAAATAAATAAGTTAAAGTAGTCAATTTGAATGTGACTTTATCAATCTCTTGAGTTTCTATGGATGAATTTTGGTGCACTCTACTACTGTGTTTGTTTTTTATGACCCAGTTTAGGCCAAGAATTAGCTGCCAGACAGATTGACTTACATTTGACTTTAAAATACTTAGGTATATAGAGGAGCTCATGGTTCACTCAAGAACTGTAGCGTGCCCAGGTTCAGTGGATAAAAAAACAAGCCCAAAACATCAGCCCACCACCACCATGCTTGACAAGTGCTATGAAATATTTATGCTGACATGGTAAGTTTGGTTTTGCCAAACAAGGTATCCTTCAATATAACAAAACATCTCAAAATCAGTCTCTTTTGTCCAAAGGACATTGTTCCACAAGTCTTGCATTCTTTTCAGATGCAACTTTGTTTTCTCAGTGAGGCAGTCATATTTTTTTAGAGAAAATGCTTTTTACTTGCCACCTGTAACCCTCCCTAGAAACATGGAGAAAAATGATTGTGTTGCACAATTTAAATATTATTCAAAGCTTGACCTAATGTCCGAAAATAAACTTGTGCAACAAAATAATTGGTGCAGAATTTAAAATCACGCAAAATACTTAATGAATGTGCATAATCTTTCTCTGTGTAGAATGATGGATCACAATTTGTTCAAAAAATGGCATTTATAACGCGAGATTCATGTGCAGCCACAAATGTTTCTGTAAGGTCATTGCTGATGTCTTTCCATGTTGGTTCCATGTTGTGTAAACAAACATCTGCATATGCCACACTGGCAAACTGTATAAACCCCTACTGGTAAAGAGGTGGTCACACTTGCTGACGGTCAATTCTTCAAATGCATTTGATTAGCAGCACCCTGCTGTTACTTTCCTTTTAAAATCCTTTAGAAGTATCAGGGGTGTTATTTATGATTCACCCTGCAATGGCTATGTATTTTTACAGTGTTGGCAGGATAATTTGATATATAACCGGTTACAATTACAAGTTACTCCATTCAAAATGTAAAAGTAGATAAAGTACAGTTACTTTATCAAAGTGATGTAACAAATTACATTTAGTTATTTTTCAACAGATTTGGATTTGCCATTGAAGCTGTGGCTCTAAAGGCTTTTAGGCTAGAGGAGAGTGAAGTATACAACTTTAAACGCTAGTTCAGATTTCTCACACGTTGCTGTTTAACAGTGTAACATCATCATTAAACTGTACTGCTCTCATCACATCATGATTGCATTTCAATGAACCCTGCAAGCAGTCAAATATATGAGGGCAATTGGATGCCTTGTGTACCTGGCGTAGCATTCTATGATTCTTTCACTTTCGTTTGGAAATCTGATGTCCCTTTAAGCAATAGCCTAGAAGTCAAAATAAAAACGAAGATTCAATTCAATTCAGTTTTATTTATATAGCGCCAATTCACAACACATGTTGTCTCAACGCACTTCACAACAGTCAGGTACATACATCCAAATTAATCCTAACAATTGAACAGTGCAGTCGGAGTTAGCTTTTTATTCAAATTGGATAAAAAGTTTTTCTATCTAAGGAAACCCAGCAGATTGCATCCAGTCAGTGACTTGCAGCA
>JAHUTJ010075016.1:0-20939 GCA_036250325.1 Characodon lateralis | reverse complement strand
GAGCGGGGGTTTGAACCAGCACCCCACTAGTTGAAGGACAAACTCCTTCCACTTGGGCCATAGCTGCCCCGCACACATCCTGTGTAAATGTAACTGCACTTCAAAAAGACCCACTGTGCTCTGATGTCAATAATATAATTAATAAGAAAGAAATAAAGTCATTATAGGACGGATTGAATTCTTCCTTTGCAAACTAGATGCTAAAATAGCTTTTTAGCAGATGAAAAATCCCCATTTTAAGGTGGTCTCTTCCATGTGGTGAGAAAGACTGTATGCTTTAATCTTGCCATGAAACTAAACAAAATACATTATTGATAGTAACATTGTGTTATTGCAGAGCAATCAGAGTTGCATCGGTTTGATTATGATGTTTAAATGTGAACATATTCCAGGGGTTCGTTTATACAGTGAAAATGATTTTGTGTCACCGAAAAACTATTTAAACAATCAAACACGTATATCGTTAAAATATTGGCAAAACAAACAAAATGAATTCAGTGAAATCATTTGAAAATAATTTATATTTATGTACATTGTCAAAATAAGGTGAGATCTTTCCATGTAATCCATGCAACATTTATTAACTACTGACAGTTAAATCTATAAAAATTACAATACATATCCTTATGTGTATTCCATGGAACAATTATTAAAATACACAGTTGAAGCAGTAGAGAGTGAAAAAAGCATATTCTCATTTTCTGGGACTGAGAGACAGGAGAGGCCTGTGTGGAGCCACATATTAACAGTCTTATCTTTTGAAGTGTAACCAAGGAAATGATGTATAATGATTTTCCATTTTCTACAAGTATTAAATGAAATGAGTAGTCCTTGATTATCAAGTTAAAGAACGTATGATTGAAATATGGTTAAGAACTGATAATTAAAGTAAAAAAAACAAAAACAAAAACATTAAGGTTTAAAATTCTCAATCAGCTATATATGAAAGAGATATAATGCTGATCAGTTGTGATGTATGAATAAAAGGAATGAAGTGATGGTTTTGTAACTGTGTTTTAAAGTAAATGCAGAAAGCTGAGAATGGAATGTGTAATATTGTGTAAAGTTTAAGACTGAGCAGATTAGGGAGATAACTGTAGTATGNTAAAAAGAATGAAGTGATGGTTTTGTAACTGTGTTTTAAAGTAAATGCAGAAAGCTGAGAATGGAATGTGTAATATTGTGTAAAGTTTAAGACTGAGCAGATTAGGGAGAGAACTGTAGGATGACTAGGAGTGACGAGGAGAGACTGCTGCATGCTGACAGCAAATCTTTTGAAGACCAACGCAAGGAAGGGAGGATGAGACTACAGCCAGCTGCATGGCTATTACTGGCATCTTCAAGGCCAAAAAACTGCACCAGAAAGTCACGATGACCATGACTAACTATTGAGCAATAACGTACAGGGCAAAAGTATGTTGCTCAATAACTGAGAAGACTGATAAAGGGCTGACCAGTGAGAGCATCTGCACTATAAAAGCAATGCTAAAAAAGGGAACTGTGGTTGTTTCCTCGCAGAAGACCAGCAGACAAGATCAGATGGAGAACAGACGCTATAGATGAATCAAAGGAACAGAGACACAGCCCAGCTAAACGACTGCATTAAAAAGAGGATCAACCCGTGTGCCTTAGAAGGACTGTGCCTCAAAATTAAGAATCTGATTTCATCTACGGCCTTTTTATCCAGACAACAGAAATGAACTTGATCGGTGAACAGCTGATTGCTCTAAGTTTCAGGCTTCTGGAAGTCCTGAATCAACCTCATTTATATCTTTGGGGTTTCCTTTAACTCTTCAGCCTCTGGAAGCTACTTTCTTCTGAGACATATGACAACAAAGTTCCTGTTTGACCAACGAAACCTGGAGCATTAGTGCCTGCCACTTAAAGGAAGAAAACTGAAGATTAAGTCGTATTCCCTTCAAGAAACCACTCGTTGTTACCAGAAGAAACATCTCCATCAGGTGCATGGATGAGCCTCCATCTTCAAAGCCTCTCCAAACTCACTAGTTTCAGCATCAGGGAAAGACAGGTTGAGTTGATTGATTCATTTCTATTATTGAAATTATTATGTGTTGCTGAATTTAAGCTGTTACTGACCCCTGCATAAGTGTTACTAATTAAAGATAGCATATAAAATTCTAGCTAAATCGTGGGCATTCAATTATTTGAGTCACTGTATTTTTTGGTTTTTCATTGGTGGTAAAAAAAAGTCTTGTTGCCTGGTTCTAAGATATTTTGGGAGGTTTTTATAGATTGCCTTAGCCAAGTTTGTTAAAACAGCGCCCTTGGGGCTCGTGCCGAGCTACTAAAATTAACCTAGCCCATATACCAAGAGCCAGTTGTAATATTAGGGAATGAGCAGCCGTGAACAGAAGTGACTGTTGAAAGTGTGGATGACTGCGAGAGGCTACTCAGTCGGCCAGACCTCCAGTTGAAGAAGGGCGAGACTTTTGTATGAAGGCTGTCAGAGGCTAGGCGAGTCATTTCCCGACACCAGCTTAAACAGAACTTTCAGTAAACCTGCTTAGTAAGATCTTCCAGGTTTAGGGAAGTCCGGACCCTTTGGATGGAGAGCTGGATTGAGCAATCTTCTTAGAAATAGGGAAGTAGGAAGGGAGGGGTTAGCTCATCGGACAACGAAAACATAAATGTTCTATTTAAATCCTTTGAAGGGCAGTAATGTGATGTTATGTTTTAAAGTTAGCAAAGCTATAACGTAATGATTGCCAACTCTTGAAACAAACTATTTTTATGTTGCTAATATTACTCTTACTTTTACTCAACGTCATCCGCTTCATCCGGGACCAGATCGCAGCAGCAGCAGACTCACTAGAGATGCCCAGATTTCCCTCTCTCCAGACACCTCCTCCAGCCCCTCAAGGGGGGAGCCCAAGGCGTTCCCAGGCCAGCCTACAGACATAGTCCCTCTAACATGTATTGGGCCGTGTCCTGGGCCTCCTCTTGGAGGGACATGCCTGAACACACGTCCAGGAGGCATCCGATACAGGTGCCTGAGCCACCTCAACTGACTCCTCTCCATGTGGAGGAGCAGCGGCTCTACTCCAAGCCCCACTCATTTGGCAGAGCTTCTCACCCTATTTCTAAGGGACTGCCTGGTTCATGCCCATAGGTGAGGGTAAGAACCTTGAACGATCAATACGACTCAGCTTTCTCTTCACCACAACGGACCTGCACAGCGTCCCCATTACTGTGGCAGCTGCACCTATCCATCCGTCAATCTCCTGATTCACTCTCCCCTCACTAGTGAACAAGAGGCAAACTGGAAGAGTCATGTTTCAAGCGCCACAGCTTTTGTTTGCTTCTCCTTTTGTTCCGCTGGGGCCAGTAGCACACGCAATTTCCTCATTTAAATAGGGGGGGCCTGCACCTCTTTGGCAGCTGTTATCCATTGCATGTGCAATCTCACTGAATGTGCCATTTTTTTTTGCGCAAGCAATTGGGATCCTTTATTTGGGATCTTTGAAGATCTGGGCCAAAGTGTCACGCCGTATGAGAAATATAGTTTGTGGTTTTGACATTCCTCTAAAGGTCAGATGCAGGGATAAAGACATCACCGCGTCATGAAAAAAGTATGAAATATTCCACCAGTGGGAGGCCCTGAACTCAGAAAACCAAGCAGGACCTTGGGTAAAACAATAAATGTTCCTTATTTTACAAGATAGAGTCTCTCAGGGGTAAATCAATGAATGTTCTCTGGCTTTTGTTTAAGCAAGGAATTGAGGAACGACTCTGAAATTCTGATGATTTTTGCCTCAGGTGTTTAAGACATTAATCAATAATAAGATATGGACTCCAAGGCCTATCAGTCCTGCTAAGAAACTGAAATCTCATTATGAGCAGAGAAAACAAACAATAAAGTAGATCATTTTTACTGTCCATGTGTTTGTTCAGACTGTCACATTTCCAAATGCAGAACTTATTCCTGACATTAATTACTCAGTCCATCTTACCATATTTTTCTATATTATGTTTTTTCTCCAAACATTATTTACTAAAATGTAAGTACTGATTTACTGTAAAACTTTAATTTCTGCCTTTGTAACTGATTTTTTTCTGTTAATTGGGAATTTGGCTGTATTACGACATGACTGGTACAGTTATGTCTTAAACTTTCCTTTCATAGACCATCAGGAAGTATCGTGTGGGATCTTTTTCTTTCTTTTTGCCTCTTTTTGTTCTTTCCATTGCTGCTGATCAATAAACTGTATTTAATCTCATAGAGAAATATATCCATGACATGCCTCAAGAATTATAGAGTTTATGCCGTTTTAAATTAAGCATTGCTTTAGTCAACTGAAGATATCCGTCATCTTTTGGTAAATCTCCAAGTTTTATTCAAGGTTATCAAAGTTTCAGACAAACTGGCTTTAAATTGTGTGGTACTCTGATTTGTTGCTAATGTTAAACAGTCAGCTTTTAGCCACATTACTCCCTGAGTAATTCAATTTTATGAATTTAGCTATGGTATATACAATCACCCACTGTCCCCTTGATAGACTGCTCAGAATGGAACTTATTAACATTGTGTCAACAAGAACCTAACGCAATAATTCACCTCAAAATTATTATTTAACTCAAACCAAGAACACACATCACTGTAAGTGAAGTTGGACTTGTGCTGCTGTGAAGCATTACAACTGCACTAAATGGCCTATTGATCCTGACTTACTCTCTACCTTGTGTGATTGAAGAAATTGAACTCACAGACAGTGATTAAAAAGGCATTTGGTGCCAAAATACACAGTATTTAACATGTTTTTTGGCGCACTGTCAGTCGGCAGCAAAGGCTCTTTAGTTAGATTTCTCTGACCCCCAAGTAACAAAAATATGCAGAATTCAACATGCAGAAAATAAATGAAAAATGTCATCAAACCATTTTCTTGTGCTGAATTAGTTTAACTTTAAATGAAGCATTTTAGACTCATTTTATAATCTTGTTTTGTTGCATTTGACTGCGAATTTTAAATTGAGATTAAAAAGCTAAATAATTACTCATTTACTTGGACTCCTCTGGAACAGGCAGTAGAGGCGGTGCGAGGAGGAAGACACTGGAGCTGGTGGAGTGGCAGTGATGCGATTCTGGCCCTGTTCAAACCCTGGAGGATCTCACGCCAATCTTGAACCTTCAAACACCTCCTCCAACTCATTTTACAACAGGGGAGAAGGCAGGATCTCGACCTCCCTGCCATACATCTCCCTCAGTCTTTCCTCTTGCTGCTTAATCCACCAAAGTAGGCTGGCCGCCCTGTCTGCTTGGTCCTGAGTTAGGTTGGTTCCTTCTGTCACGGTCTGAGGTTGTTTCGGACCAAAATGCAGACATGAACTGGGAAGCAGCATGTTCACAGAAGATCAGTTTTAATAAAGCTTGTACCCAGCATGTGAGGAGAACACGAGGAGCTCGAGGAGAGACAGGACATTACACAAGGAACCAACGAGGAGTATAGCAAACAACCCAGCAAATAAACAGAGGGAGGTGGAGTGTGGACCAATGAGAGAGGAAGGCAGGTAACCAGATGGAAGTGGTAACAGGTGCGTAGGCCAGGTGAAGGGAACTGAGGAAATAGGTTGCTATGGTACTAAATGTTATACAGAGGCATGGGTAAACTAAACTAGACATAACCTACAAATGAAAACAAACCTGAGGATAATAAACCAGAAGCTAGAAAGGAAAAATAGAAATAAACTCTAGGAAGAACTAAACCAGAGAACATGGGGAAAGCTAGACTCGGGGAAATAACCAACCGGTAACAACAACAAAGGGGCCTGAGGCCAAAAGGGGAAAAGAACTAATGTAGCAAGAGTAAATAAACCTAACAGTAAACAAGCACAGAAACACTAACCCAGGAAGGAAAGAACAAAGAGAACTGTACTACTACTAATAATAATAACCAGAGGAAACAATTCTAAGGAATAAATAACTGAGTAAAATAATAACCAAAGGGACCTGACAACGAGGGGAGAATGACCCACTAACTAGGGGAAATAAACATGAGAGCAACAATAACTGAAGGGGATCCGAGGACAAGGGGAGGAACTACTAAGGGGCATGAGTGAAGGAAAGTTAGAACACAGAAGAACATAAGTTAACTAGTGAGTGGGTGCACTAATAAATAAGAAGAAAAAATAAATGACATAAACTATAACCAAACTAAGAATCACTACATAAGGAAAAAATACTTTACAACAAAACCCAAAACAAAGCCAAAACTGGCAGATCCTAACAATAAAGCAAAAATACTGTGATGTAATTTAAAGGTTATTCAGAGTAGATTATACTTTGACTTTTACCTAAATTAAAGTAAGTAAGTGAGCTCTTTGACCCTCGTCACGCATCCTGGGAGTTAGTGAAGTTGTGCCAAAAATATTCTCTGGGCTTCATTGATACATTTCCAGCTAAAAGTATCAAAAAGAGAATATAACATTGACCCTAGATGGACCCATTTAAATCTGTTGCATAACATATCTATATTTGTACCTAGTTACTTGCTTGTGTGCCAACAAAGCTGATTCTTATTTTGATTTTCACAAACATGACTAAAAATGGAGATGCAAGGTTTTTGCCTAACAGAGAAGATATGTGAGTTTTTCTACTTTTGAAAACATTATTTGTTCTGTTTCTGCTAAAGTCATTAAGATCCAGACCGATAAGGAAACTCAGAGCTTGAGTTTCCTCACATTCACCTTCACCTACCTAATGAGGTACTTTTGCTTCTACTTCTACTAATTTCATTTAATATTTGTAGAAAATGGAAAATCATCATACATTATTCTTTTGGTTACAGTTCTTGGTCATACATCTGCAAAAGATAAGACAGTTAATATGTGACGGTACACAGGCCTCTCCAGTCTCTCAGTTCTAGAATATGAGAACATGCTTGTTTCACTCTCTACTGCTTCAACTGTGTATTTTAATAATTATTGCATGGATTACACAAAAGGATATTTATTGTAATTTTTNGTTAATATGTGACGGTACACAGGCCTCTCCAGTCTCTCAGTTCTAGAATATGAGAACATGCTTGTTTCACTCTCTACTGCTTCAACTGTGTATTTTAATAATTATTGCATGGATTATACAAAAGGATATTTATTGTAATTTTTATGGATTTAACTCTGAACAGTTAATGAATGTTGCATGGAAACATGGAAAGATCTCACCTTATTTTGACAAAGGACTTGCACCCTACTGGACAGAGATCTACAAGCTTATTCCTGTTTCAATAAGGTTTTAGCACAGCTTGAACCTCAGGGTCAGTTTGATGTGATAGATCAAAGCCTCTATTTCTGTTGTGTTTATTTACCATCATTCATCCAGCCTACTCTAATTATTTACAGAACTTCAACCTTATCAGTAATTACTTCAAACTGCAGGTTTCATGATGCCCTGCAAAAATATTTAAAAAACGTTTTCACACTTTGTCAATTAAAACAGCAAACCTTAATGTATTTAGATTATTTTATGTGACAAACTATTACAAAGAATCGAGAACAGTGTGGAGAGCATTTGGATTCAGTAACACCTACATAATCCAGCGCAACCAAAGGCAATCAGTAGACAGAAAACAAAAACAAATGAGCAATTGCAATTTACCCTCAGAGTTCTGTTAAGGCTTCATAGGTTTAAGAAAATATTAGCAAACAAACATCCCTATGATTACCAAGGAATACAGCGGACAGCACAAAGCACAGTTCAGGTGGGAGAATCTGCTGACAGGAAAAGATTTTATTGGACTTCATTTAGACTAAGGTGTACTGAATACAAATATACGTCATACTTTTCATATCTTTACTTGTAAAAAGACATCCTTAACATAATTTTGCACTACTTTGTGTCGGTCTATTATGAAAAAGGACAAGAACTTTTAGTGAAGTTTGTGGTTGTTACCAGAGAAGTATGAATCTTTTTGAGCCAAAATGTTCACATTTTAGCAAAGTCTGCAGGTTTGTAAAATGCAACAAATAGAAAGAAAGATACAATCTTGGAACTAATCATATTTTATTAAGGAATAAAAGCAAAAATACTGCATATATTATCTGTTGCTCTATTTAAGATGTGAACTGTATTGGTTTCCCATCATTGAACACATCTCAGGTTTCACATTCATCCAGATTTATGGTGTACAATGATTAGATTTGTACAGCAGCATCAATATTTCATCTTCTTTGGCAGATTTCTGTTTGATAAAATTGCCTTCAATATGAATCATCTTTTTATTGAAACCATAATTTTGTTTTTTGTGAAACTAATCCCACATTGTTATGAACGATGATGTCAACCAAATCTTAAAGCTTCTGAAAAACTGAGACGGTTCCTTTGAAGCACAGTGAGTCACTCTGATGCAACTAATATCATGAACATTAGATGTGGATGGAGGCCATTGGACAGTCTTTGTACCTTTGTGGTACTGAAAGGCCTTTTTCTTAAAGTACAACATATGTCTAACCTTGTGGAATAAACAGACCCTCAAGAAATGTGACTCACAATCACAGCTGAAAAAAGATCCAAGACAAATATGCCTCTCCTGCGCCATTTCCTGTAATTGTTTCTGCCATTCTGTGCTAATACTCTGGGAGTCCGACCGGAGTGAATCATCTTATCCACCGACTGCTGTGAAGCCGGAAGACTAAGCCATGTGGATAGCTTGTAATAAACTTGCCACACTCCCTAAAAGCCCCAAACTCTGATGTCTGGAAGAAAGCTTTGAAGTTAGAGATCACCTTCCAGCCCATCATCTCTTCATGTCTCCTCTTGTTCAGTTTTGTTGTTAATAGGGAGCAGAGGAGACTTCAGGCACATTTAAAATTTCATTGTATGAAACAAAGAATAAGATCAAAATCTTTTCTCTATGTGTGTATGTGTTCATGCTTTAATCTTAGTGGTACATTACACTTTGATGCCTTGTTAGCAAAAATATAGGGTTTCCAAACTATGCCAGTTTCCTGCTTGTCAAGTTTATGACCTAGAAAGGCGAGAGGAAGGTTTTTGGGTCAGGCGTTTTTCCCACCACAATCTGTCCCTCTCTGCCACGCATTCACACAAACACTCACTCAACCACTCGCACAAGCACACATTTGACTGGCAGGTAAAACAGGAAGGTCATTTTAAGAGTGTATGAAATATTCATGCCTCCAACAGGTGCTGGACAGGTTTCCCTGCTTGTGGAGGTGCTGCCTGTACTCATTCATCTCTGTCTGCCCGGTCGGACTCTGAGGTGTTCAACACCTCAAAGTGGACCGGACACTCTGGGAGGAGCTGACAGCTGGACTCCCCTGGCATGTCCTTCCATTGGCATAGTGGTGTAACATTTTGTGTCAGGCTGGTATTCACTGGAGCCTGAAACAAGTGTTGATGGATTCGTTCAACCAGCTGCTGGGCTGGCAGTGTTTTGGTCATTACCACCCATGTGGATTGCACTGCTGAAGCTCTTTGCTTTGTTGCTGCTTCATTTAGTGGGTGTTTTATTATTAATAGGGAATGGCTATTAAACAGATGAGTGTCTTTGATAAAGATGAGACCAGAAGAAAACCATGTTCCTCAAAGTCCTGTATGATTGGTCTTGTTCCAGTGAGAAGTTTACATCCACTTATTATAAATCTCATGTTCATTTAGAGCTATCATTGATCTATTGGAACCGCTCATTTTAATATAGAAATGATGCTGCATCATTAATCTGCAATTTATTAAAAAAAAAAGGCGAAACATATTCTGAGTGTTCTAGACAAAATTTGCACACATTCTCAGTTATATATTCTACATATATCTCCACTGATGTTTTGACTGTTGTGAAAATCAACCCAACACTTCCTGTAGCCATCAAGGAGCTTCTGTGATGGTTCATGTGTCATTGTGTTTTGTTAGCAACTTTGGTTTTGTATTTAGACCATTTTAGATCATGTGTTGTTTATCACTCAGTCCCCCATGCATATTTTTTTACCTATTTGAGGAAAAAATAGCCGTTGCTGTAGCAAGATCGTTTTGGGTCTTTTCAGACTTAATTTATTTTCCCCTCTGCCCCCCACCAAGTTTAACATCAGTTAGTTTCTTTCTTCCTCTTTGCGTCTCAGTTTTGGATATTTTGTTGCTTATTAAAAACAATTTCTGCTCCTCCTATCTGCCTTACTTCATATGGGTCCTCACAACAAACATCATGATAGCTTCTGGCATTATCCTGGCTGGATTTTGACCACTCTTATTATCAGGAAAGGTTGGGTTCTTTAAAGCAGTTTGTTTCCTGAAACAGATTTTGATTTTAAATATGGTGTTCAAACTTTCAACATGGTTGGGTTTGGATTTCAGAGAAGGTCATTGCAGAAGTGTAATAATCACCGACTTAACCATCAAGTGTTTGTTATCACTGTCATGTTAAAACACACAAATGTATCTAACTCTCAACCATCTGACCAGATCCATCATCTTCAGATAAAATAAAATTGGTTAGGGTATTCATGAACTGAAACCACCAAGTCTCAAAGCAAGTCTAAACTGAAAGATGCTGGAAGACTGGTGTTACTGTCCAGGGAATATCATTTTACATCAGCAAGGACTGAAAGGTTGCCGGCCAACCCTCAACCCTGCCCTCCAGAGACCACTGCCCTGCATGTTTTAGGTGTTTCGCTCCTTCCACACACCTGCCTTAAATGAATGGATGATGAACAAGCTTCTGAAGCACTTGAAGGTGTGCAAGAAATAATGCAATCATTAGAATCCGGTGTTCTGGAGAGGATACACATCTAAAACATGAAGGATTATGGACCCTAAGGACCAGGACTGAGAAACACGGAATTAGAGGGAATGTATCAATTGATCTAATCCCTGATTAAATATTATTTTCATCCAACCCAACTTACTTAGCTGAAAAAAAAATGACACAGGCATCTCCTAGAAGATCATAACATAATGTATGACGGTTTTTATTTTTGAGTAAATGAATTTCTTTGGTTTTTTTTACATATTAACAAAATATTTCCAAACTTATTTATACCCCTCTCAACAATCAGTAAAAAAAAACGTTCTTAGCACCACAGCAGTCAAACCCTTCCTTTAATTGCTGACAAGTTCTTGGGTATTTCTGCTGGCATTTCTATCATATCATCTTTTGCAATGAGCTGTATGTTGCTGGAAGGTCTCCTTATCATCAGCCTAATCAGATGCAACACCATCCTCAGATTATATGATTCAAGTAAGGACTTGATGGATCCCTTTAACACCACTTCTAGTCGGGAGAAACGTGTCAGACAAATTAAAAGATCGCCTTGAATCTAAATTTTGCCAGGGGCATAAATAATTTTGGCCACACCTTAGGGGAAATCCACAATAAATTCAAATTTGTGCATCCAATTAATCTATTTAAAATGTATTATAGTTGTTGGTTGTGTTATCATTCCACCCATCTGAAAGTCCAGAATTAATGACATTTATTCTCATGATGAGTAAATGTAAACCTCTTACTGGACCCGCATGGGATCTCTATGATTTTCAAAGTGTTCGAGAAACTTCTACTCGTGATCCTTCAAAGTGAAGCCAAGAGATGCAAAGCAAAGCGAGAGAGGGAGAGGGAGATAGAGAGAGAGGCGTGACGCTTGGAGTATTTCCCTTTACTCTCCAGTCTTCCCTCACTCCCCCTCTCAGTTTCATCCAACACCTGAACTGTTCCCATATTTTCCGATATCTTCCGCCTCCCGCACTCCAACCCGCAGAAAGTAGTTCAAGGAGCTGTCTGCCAGTAACAGAGGTATAATAAAATAAACCGCAGAGGGGACGGATGCGGTTTGAGACGAGCAGAGGCAGGCGGAGCGGGTGACGGAAAGACTGCTTCAGGTGACCGAATTGCAACGGAGAGGCGCTGCATGCGTGATTAGGAACCATCGCCTCTGGGAGTACTGGTTCCGCGGATTATAGAAGTGAAGACCGCACCACTGACCGGCACGGCCTCTGTTTATTTCACTTAACGGATTTTCTTTCTTTTTCTCTCAAAAACATGAATGTTTCGCCCACCGAACGGAGAAAAGAAATGCGGCAGCTGGCTTTGGAGATTGGCATCCGAGTTCTGCTCTTCGGAGTTTTTGTGTAAGTAGAAGCCTCCAGCAGCTGAGTTGCTTGTTCTCAGAAACAAAAGAAAACAAAAACAAGAAATATGACAAAAGAAAAACATAAACAGAATGCAGTTCCGTGTGAGTCAAGGACCTAATTAAAAAAAGATTTTCTGTATTAGTGTTGTATTAAGATTGATCAACCGCTGGGAGGTTGCTGACCGAGCAGGTCTTTGTGTTCACCCGCCGTTCAGCACCAGGGACAGCTCTCTGGCGCCGCGTTAACAGGTTGCACCAAACAAGCAGGCGTTTTATTCTCTGACATTAATAGATCTGAGAGCATTTATGAAAAAAATTATTTCATTTATTTATTTTTTGGAAGAAGCCGTTAGAGAGGTTGCATGATTGTACATTTGACCACTTCACTCACCAGTACCATGAAGGAAGCCCATGGTGATGATTCGTATAAGTTTGTGATTCCTGGAGGTGCCTAGGTATATCAGGTTTGGCTGTTGAATGACTTATCTGCTTTTGCGTTCAGTTCAATTCAACTTAGATCAACTCAGTTCAGTTCAATACTATTGATTTTGTTTACATAGCGCCAACAAATGCCATATCAAGTTGAAATTCATATCCAGATTCATTATATGGATGTATAAAACAATCAATGCAATGGAATCCATTCATATTAAGAGATTTAAATGCACCTGTAATGTTGACTTGTTTAAATACTCTGTGATAGTGCTTACATGTAAAAAAACCAAACTGTTAAAATCAATGATTTAAATACAAATATAAAACATATGATTCATAAAGTACTGTAGTTCACAGTTCAGCTATCATTAGAAAAGATATCTGTATGATCTCGCAACGTTAGTGAATAAGGGAGAAAAGACTTGTTTCTTTGTTTAAGCGCCCTAAAGATTAAAGTTGGCATTCTCTGAGCAAAACACGATTGGGACCTTGCCCTCATGTAGTAAGCAGTCTAACTGGACATGTTCACTAGCTGTCAAGTAGACATTTCTCAAAAGACAGAGCCACCAACTTGGAGCAAAGTGTAAGCAGCAGTATTACGGTTTTAAGCTTATCTGATCACCCCATGAAGCAAATTGACCCTCCAAATTTTAGAACACTTGGGATGGTCAAACGGAAGGATGACAGGGTGAGTGGGGCATGTCAGTGTTAAGGGACTATACAGCCCAGATGAGTCTAATCCAGCACGTTCATAGTGTGTGACCTGACCAAAGAACATAGGCAAGCAGAGGCAAGAAGATTCTTGGTTTAGCTCTTTGTTTGTGCATCTGAGCTGGTGAGATTTATATTTATTGCATTTTTTCTTTGTTTTTTGAATCAGTACTCAGGGTCACAGCACAGAAAAGTAATTTTGCACTGCCTCATTATAAACACAGAGCTGCATCCCGCCACAAAAGCTCCAGTCACGACATCTTTGATCAGAGTAATGAAGAGATTTTATTCTCTCTTTTCTGCAGAGAAAGCAAACACGGGCTAATAAGCTACTGCTTTGTATTTCTAAAGTCATGTCTGTCATTGCTTTGTGACTATATACCAATAAACATATGCAACATTTTATACAACTATCTACATAAATAAAAGACATTTGGAAATTCTTATTTTTTACAATCTTTAATTAAATTTTGTTGGAAGATTAGCAGAAAATGTTCCGTTTACAGTAAAATGCATTTGACAGTTTGGTCACATTGATTTTTTTGGGCCTGCAGTGATTGTTGCATCGAACAAGCTGCACCCCCAGCAGATGTGAGGCCAGCACTATGTGGCTCTGAGAGGTGGTAGACTGCATTCTTGACTTGGATCAAAAACTATTCTACTAGCAGGATAATTGGGGTCAACTCGGTTGTGTGGTTTTCTTCACAGCAGTTGAAGGTTTTGATGTGGGCTTTTTGTACCTGACTATCATTGAAGTCCTGGTGTGGATACAATTCATGGTGGTTTTATCTTGAGGAGGAAAAACTACTGACATTTACAAGTCATGATTTTTTTTATCGTGCCTTTAAAAATCATTCATGTCCTTTGTCAGGTTTTTTTCTTGCCACAGATTCTTGAGCTAATTAAGGTCTAGACTTTGACTAAGCCATTCTAGCACATGAATATGCTGATCTGAACAATTACGTTGTAGCTCTGGCTTATGTTGACATCTTTAACTTTTCAACCACATTTAATTTTGTCAGGAATCTTGGTGAATTCAACAGTATTGTGCATTGAGGGATGGCTTGTGACAAACTGCACACTGGACTTGTTGTGGCTATTTTAGAAATGGCTTTCTTCTTCCCACTCTTCCTTAAAAACCAGATTTGTGGAGTGCATGACTTATACATGTCTTGTAACCAGATTCTCCTGCATGAGCTGTCGGTCTCTGCAGCTCCTCCAGAGATAACATGGGCCTTTTGGCTGCTTCTCTGATTAATGCCACCCTTGCCTGGCCTACCAGCTGTTATGATTATGAATCTGAAAATATTATTTAATATTTAATATTAATATTTTATCAAATAATATTTGGGTCTGTTAAGGGTTGTCCTGTGAATACCAGCCCAGTAAAGTGATGGTATTAGGACAAAATGGAAAGGTGTGAGCCAAGCTCTGACATTATTGAACAGCATAAACTCTGCACATATATGGAATGAATTCACACAATTTCTTAAAATACAAGAATTTATTAACAAAAATAAGTCAACTCAAAGTCAAACATATTTCAATCAACAAACTCTTTACTTTGCTAAAACAATCCAACTAAACTACCAAGCAGAATTAAAGAATAACAAAGACTAATGGGCTATGTACAATATAAACAAGTTCATTAAAGATTATTAAAAATCATGACCAAAAGAGTGATGCAACATTACCATGTAATGTTTATGTTTGAGAACCAAGGATTATCTTGAAGGATCTGGAAGTGAAGTTAAGTTAGTCTTGGAACCAACTTAGGCGATAATCAGCAAACGTTTAGACAACCCTTCACAATGCAAGATCAGATAAAATATTATTTTAATAAAATAATGTTTTAACAATGATCTGTTGAATAAAACCAACCTTCTGGATGACCATTTCTCAACGGTGTCTCATTAGCTGCCTTTATTTATTAAAATAATATTTAAAGAAATATTATTAAGGGAATATTTTGGAAAAGAGCCAAATCTTTCTGGAGAAATGGGCTTAATGGTGTTTACTTAGTTATCAGATTTAGTAAAATAATGTTTAGGGACTATTATTCACTGGATTGAAAACTAACAACCTTTCTGGGTAAATATTCTTTAGTAGTCAAGCACGTGTTCTTAGCCATTAGCAGTTAAAGCTAACAAAGAAGCTGATAGCTTAGCACTAGAATCAAACACACACCTTTAATAATACCGTTAATAAAAGGGTTAAAATGCATAAGCGCGGACGGCGCGTTATTGCCGATCTTCTGTGTTTAAAATCACCCTTTAAATAAAGTTTGTCTTAACTTTAAAAACACACAAACACAGACCACAAAGCTGAGCACGTGTCCAGATAGTCTGCTAGCACCAAGATAGCCGAGTTCAACACAAACAAAACCAAACTTCATAAAATGAAAAATGTTTAGATCATTTCATCCTAAATATCTCTCTGCCCAAATCCTAACCTCGTTTGAATTGTGTTGAGGAGGAGTTGTCCGAGCGACGACGACGAATGAAGAAAGCTCTGTGTACCAAGGGTTAGCTTCCAGCTACCCTCCGGAGCAGTGGGTGAAAGATGGCTCATTCTGTCCGCTGACCGACTGCACATTACCGTAGCCACGGTGATGCGGGGCCGTTGTCCTTCCTTCAGACTCGACTTGTAGAGACAGTTCTCTACTGGGGACTTCTCTGGAACACAGTTTGCTTCTGCTGGTCTCAGAGAGAAAGTCAAGCCAGGCTTGAACCTTAATTATTACCCCCTTTCATGAATGAATACCGGATACACAGACAGTAATTCATTCTTTCTGTACTAAACTTAGTGCATATGATCAATGATCTTATGACACTCTTGGATCCAGTTTGAAGAGTTTAAGTCTGTTTGCCAGCAAAGAGACATTAGCGCGCTGTGTCTCTCTGTCCAGGTCCCTGTGTGACCCGCGTTGAAGAGGCAGGATGTAGCAAGAGCGGTGCTTTTATTTGGACAGTGACATAACAGGAAGTCCGCAGTTACCCCATTTCCTGGCTGTGCCAGAAGTAGGTTAAAGCAATTTATTTTGAAAGTTCCAGGAAATGGAATCATTTCTCTTCTATTTTGGAGATCACTACTTTAAGCTTTACGATTCCCCCAGTGCCTGGTTCTGATTATACAGATCTGGATCTTAACCCAGACATTTTTTGCATGCTTGAATGGTTCTCCTCAGATGCTAGAGTGCATGAAGTCTACAGCTATAATTTCATTTCATACAGCTACAGATAGCAATATGAAAAAAAATCCACGTTTTTCGCTTTATTGAAAAGCTTTTTATCTGTTCTCTGTCTGAGAGAATATGCTGACATTAACACAGGGTATAGTTTGTGGCATTAGTTTTGATCATACATACATAAAACTGTAACTTGACACTTAACAAGTCAAGCAAAAGAGATCTTTGACATTTAACAAAGTAGGAAAAAGGTAAAGAGGAAAACGACTTTGAGGTTGATGCTAAGACAAAAGGAAAAAATACCTTCTTGGTTAGAAATTGCTCCCCACTTGTGTTTCAAAGCTTGCGGATACATATTTTCACTAGGCAAACATTTTCATAATAACGGAAAACGACTTAAATATGGATTGACTGATAGATGAGAAAGTATGCAATGATAAGCAGCTGAGGAAGTCTTGGTTGTTTATGTTTCAGTTTAAGAACTAAGACAGAGAAAAAAGACATTATAATCACTCTAAGGACTCTTTGTTCTGTTTTCTGAAAGCTTCTTGATTCTTGATTGACTGATTGGCCAGAAGACTGAAACAGCCCGTCTGTTTCACTGATTAATGTACAAAGCAAAACAGAACACATTTTGTGCCAAAAGTCACTCTTTGGATCTCAGAAAAAATTATTATTTTGAGAAAATGATAGCGATAAACAAATATATTAGTTGAAAGTACAGCATGTGAAATGTGGTAAGATTATGCTGTTATAAGGGTGATTATTATATTTGGTGCAGATTAGGTTTAATGGTGTTTAAACGAAAATTCAGAATGAAAAACTCACCTTCACTCACCTTCACCGCCTCCACTGGTGTTTCTAGTGATGATTGAATTAGGATTTAATGGATTTAAGATGATAAATATGATTTTTGTTTTGGTTCTGGTTCCTTATGTGGCATACTAAAACAGTCTGATCATCTATCTGTCCATCCTACAGATGGGATTTCTGGCTCTTTGAAGGGAGTCAGATCTTATAGATCTGATTCTTCAAACAGTTATTTAAAAACACTAGCTCATTTTTATTGTTATATAAGAAGCCAGCCTGGGGTGACTCATTTTATCAGGGAAAAAATTGATAATTTTTTGTTTAGAATCATTAAAACCTAAACATAACAACAACATAGGCAAAATATCTGAGTTTGAATTCATTTAACGTGTCTCACATTACTGCATGTGTGACTGCTTTGTAATTAAAACCTACTCCTTGCTTTGCCAGAAGAATTTTTATGTGAAGTACATCATACTCCCTCGACGAGCAGCAGCAGCATCTCATACAGCTGTAACCAACCGTGAAAAACAAAGAAATAAAAAGAAAATAAGCAAGCAGTGGGACAGTCTTCGAAAGTTGTCAGAATGTATTTCCATTAAAGAAAATCTAGATTCAGGATAGTAAAAGTGGCTGCCTCCTAACGTATGAGGAAGTGATTGCACAGTGAATGGAAAATGGAGACTGATGCAAAGGGGCTAAATCACTGTCTTCTTGGAGGTTTCAGACCCAAATGGACTAAAGACACATGAAGATCAGTTTAGCTAACATCCATTCATATCTAATTAGTCTGAATCAGCACAAGGAGTGTGTCTACTGTTCCTTATGATAAAGGCCACAATCATTTTGTTAAACAGCTAAGTTGTTAAAGTGTTTATAAAGTGTCAGTCCAACAGAAACCCAATCAAACCAAACAAGAGAAAGATAGTTTAATATGAACATTTAAAAACAGAGTAGGATTCAAAGAGACTATAATCTGAGGTATTTACTGAAGAAAATCCAGTTCTGTCAGAGGTTTATAAAAGCCTGGATCCTTGGTAGGAATATTCTACATATTTGGAGATTTTAATAAAGCTTTTGAACAAGTATTTTTTTTCCACAGTGATATGATTATTCAGCTATATGCTCCAGGAGGAGTGAATTCTGCAAGTGAGTCTGAATGAGTCATGTCCCAAAAGCGACCTGCATGTGCAGAATGTAGTTGTCACACAGCAGCCCACTTACAGAAGTAAAAATGGATGTTAGCTTTTCTGTCGTCTAGTTGGAGACGGGAAAATGACGTAACAGTCGGATGAAATGCGATTTAAAGACTGTTCCGACTGCAGACACTTTGGAAACTATCGGATACGCATCCAATTTAGCGCCAAATGTAAAAGTGGCACATTTCAGATTTCTTTGGAGGTGAAAAGATTGGAATTAGGCTGTTCTGACTGCCATGAAAAAGATGGATATGGGCCGTATTTGTCTAACTGTAAATCTAGCCTTAATGAACCGAGTTACTGAAATAATTGAACTTTTCAATAATATATTTTATCAAATATAACTTTAACTTCGGACCGTCAGTGTTGGTTGAATTCCAGACCTGATAATTCTGAATTCTGCAGAGCAAGGATAACATCACGTAAGACCGGTGTATGGGAAAACATCAGAGCAGCCTAGAGCAGAGGACCCATGTGGAGAAAAGATTAGAGCAGAAGGGAAGAAAATGACTTTAGGGGAAGGGAAAATCCCCCGGCAGCTACTGTGACTGAAACTCGCATGATTTCCACAGACAGCATAAGGCAGCTGACTGTGACACCAGGAGCAGGGATTCCCTGACAGGTCCGTATGTCTCTGCTCCTGTACTGTGGCATTTCAGTTCACACAATCGTTTGATCAGCTCATTACCGCTTGCTGTCCCTGCAGTCATCTATCCACCACAATCCTCTTGGTATTGCTGCACTGGCATTACTTTACAAAGCTGCTGCGTGTGTGTGTTTTCATGATGTTTTCTTAAAGCCTATTTTACCCCCCCCCCCCCCCACACACACACACACACACTGTATTATCCTTATAAATATTTGGAGAATATAATAAAATAGAAAACCTTCATTGTAATTGTATGTATTACTACCCAATTAGCAGATAAAATATTTTATACTTACAGACGCTGATATATACATTGTTGGCAAAATTGATAAATATTTGTAAAATGTCTTATTATAAATTCATCTCTTTTCACTGTGACATAATCTGCCTCTTAGAAAGTTTAGAAAAATCCAACCTTGAAGTGCATTTATTCATTGATGTAAAATATACCACGCTGAGAAATAACTAGTAAATAAATCCATAAATGTTTGCAGGAAACTACAAAGGAGTTTGTATTCCACATGACAGTGAAATCAGTCATTATATTGCAGTTATCCTTATTAATATTGTACATGGTGTTAGTCAGCTGAGGTGATCTGGGGTTGGGGGGGGCAGTGCTGTTCCTCTTGCGCGTTTGGTCTAAACCTTCGTGGGGCTGAAGGGGCTAAATATATGAAACAGAAAACTGCTTCTAAAGAAAACAGTCTGGCCAAGATGAAAGGACACTGTCAGCCTGTTCTCAGGAAGAACTAATTTAGTCAATGCCGCTTTGAATTTAAAAAGAAAATGAAAAAGCAGATTTAGCTTTTAACCAGAAAATAAAGTAATAATATCTTTCTTAAAATCACTTTGACGACACAATTATTCATTATGTATTACATAACTTTTTGGAGCACACTTAGTTTAGGCTAGACTTTTCACATGGTAAATAAAGAAATAAATACACTTCCTCTACCTAAATATAATACAAGCAGGTCCTTCTCCCACAGGGAAAACCTTCATCTTTTCCCCCTGAGAGTCCCTCTGGGCCCCAGGTTTTGCAGTCAGACCACTCCACAGCGGTTTCTATTAAATCAGTGTACTGCAGGGTGAGAGCTCACTTTTTGACACAAGAAGGTGAACTCAACTTATATGGCTATAGCTGAAGGAAGAAAGATTTTATAGTGACAAAGTACACCGCACAGGTACTTTCATTTCCTGCATCAGTATCCTGGGTGACCTTTTCAAATTTTAATGGAAGCGATTGGTAGAGCTTGACCTCCATCACTCCGCGCATGCTGACCTTGTCTAATTTACTCTTTCAATCTGCAAATGTCACACAGTTTAATATTGCACAGATGTGTGTTTCCCTAACACTAATTACAGAACTGTGATTAGACCTCATCTTGAGAATGCGCAGTAAGAGACTGCTTGATTGAATTGTCCTTGACTTCAGCATGTAAGAGAAGCTCAGTGACCTCTGTGCTAAATGCAAGCAGCAGCACGGATGTCTGTCCACAAAGTGATTAGAGCCTCAACAAATGAAATATTTTTGACACAAAATATAACTTTATGTTCTTAATTGTCATTTTGACATTTCACAGCATTTCACAGCAGGAAACTCACTAATCAGTGTTTCATTTGTGCATATGTGATGATTTGTCAGTCCATCCATCCATCCACCCGTCCATCCATTCATTACGAAAACAGCAGAAAAGGACTAATAAAAGATTCCTTTATACTTATTTTTAATACACTTATGTGCATTTATGACTACAACTGATATGAATATATATATATATATATATATATATATATATATATATATATATACACTCCAGTTATTCATCAACACGTTCACACACTCACAGTGGTGAGC